>JAJOOS010023143.1:0-25672 GCA_029582725.1 Solanum chiquidenum | reverse complement strand
TTACCCGACCCGGATTCTGCCCTGGCAGTCCCTAGTAAAACCCTCATAACTTTTTACTCGGATGTCCGTTTGATACGGGGTTTTATGCGTTGCAAACTAGACTCGTAGGCCTTCGATTTAATGGGTAATAGGCCTTCTAACTCTTTATATATTGGGATAAATCATCCAATACATTTGACCCAAATTTCAAAGAAATCTTTAAAAAGGCACTTACGATAACTTTCGCCAACTTTTATCTTGCCACTTACTTAACTTCAAAACTTGAGAATAAACCCTTAAACACTGAAAATATGACATACCGCATCCTTTTTAATTTATTACTCACCCTTTTTGTCTTTCCACGAAGGTACGAGTTAATTTAGACGTTTTGGAAAAGTCGGGGTGTTACAGGTTCTCCCATCGGAGAGTTACTGTGGGTGTCAATCACGACGGTCTGGATCGCGACAGTAATCGAATTTAAGTGATTGAGGATGAAACCATTCGATTCTAGGCGAATTAGGGTGAGAAAACGAGCAAAGAAATTCGTCGGGTTTTCTGGGTTGAGGCCTGGCGCGTTGTGCCAGCCAGTGCACCGCAAATTATGCTCTGAAGTTTAGGGGCTGGCGCTCCCCCCGCGCCACTCAGTGCGCCAGGGTCGCCTTCCCCGTCCAGTTTGCAATTAGTTGCTCCGTTTGAGTTCTTTCGAAGGGCACCTTCACTCCTTTTCGATTCTAACTACTCTAAGCTACTTCTAAACACCTAGAAATCATTCATAACATGATCATAACCTTGAATTCATAATTCAAATTCAAAGTAGAGTTAAGAGTTAAGTTTTCAGAATTCTTTCAGACATTCTAAGAAAAATCCCTTTGAGTCCTTTTGTGGAGTCTTTTACAACTTTTAGTAACTTGTTTCAAGACTCGAGCAAGTGAGTATGGGAATGAGGAGAATGTATTCATGAGTCTACTTTGTCATCACAAGATCCTTCATATCATGAACCATAACTCTTGAATTTATAATTCATATTCAAGAGAGAGTTAAAAGTAGAGTTCAAGAAAGTCTTTGAGTTTAATTGTGAATTCTTTGAGATCAACTATCGATTTGAGCTAAGTTTTGAGGAAGTAAGTACGAGAATGAGAAGATTCGTATATTCGAGTTGCATATTGTTATGTAGACCCTTGAGTCGAGTCATTCATGCCCATAAATTTCTCATGGACTCCATGAATTGAGTATCATTGAGAGGAGTAGTAACTTCAAGTTCTAAGTCTTGAGTATCGAGTTCCTAACTTTTTTTGAGATTATATTCCTAGTCATGGGACTATTACATGTTACCCATGAAGTCCTTGAGTTAAGTAGTTCATGCTCATAATTCCACATAAACCTCATAAGTCGTGTAGTCTTGAGATGAGAAGTATCTTTGAGTCCTTGAGTTGAGTAGTCCATGCCCATAATTATGCATGAACCCTCTGAGTCAAGCATTCTTGAAGTGAGTAATATTATTATTGAAGTGAGTATTATTATTATTGAATTTCTTGAGTTATGAGTTGTTGAGTCTCGAGTATTGGGTTCTAGTTATGGTTATTGAAAACCTTGAATTGAGTAGTTCACGTCCATAATTCGGCATGAACTTTATTTCGAGAGTCTTTTACAATATTTTAAAACTTGTTTTAAGATATGAGCATTGAGTTGAGTAAGAGTAAGAGTGAAGTTCATTTCTTCAAAAGATTGTATGGGAACTAAGTATTTTCAAGAGTAAAATGTTTTCACATTTAAACAAGAGAGGAAACACCGATTTCCAAGAGTGCTTTTAAGGTAGTTTTTGAGTAATAATCTCAAACCACAGAAAGAGTTATGTTTTTTAAAACATATGAGCTGAGTATATTTTGGGAGTAGTATTGAGCACCGATATGGGAACGAGTTCAGATAACTCAAGTCTCCATAAACCATGTAGCCGACGTGGGTAGAAAGGGTCATACTTTTTAGATGATTCCTTAGTGCTTTTTAGCACAGACTAGGAGATCCACTTAGTTGAGAGGTCTTATACCTTGGCAAAGTATAGGACTGTTCTAGCAACGTGGGCGAGACGATGTATCATCACATAGCTCATAGTGATGGTTGTCGATTAGAGAAACTCCCACAGAGTTATATTGTATTTTTATATACACACTGAGTATTATTGTATTTTTCAATACATTGAGTTGCTATCTACAGCTTTACAGCTTTCCATATATATTGCATATTTTACTATTGCTTTATCCTTGAGTATCATGAGTTGAGTATTTCGAGTTGAGTATCTTGAGTTGAATATTTTGAGTTGAGTACCTTCGAGTTGAGTATCTTGAGTTGAGTATCTTGAGTTGATCTGTGCTTCATGGTGTCGAGTACCTTATTGTTGAGTTTCACTGAGTTGAGAACCTTATTACTAAGATGAGTATCTTATCCTTGAGTACTTTTGAGTTGAGTAAGTTTGAGTAGTTTTGAGTATCCCTGAGTATTTCTTGAGTTGAGTAAGTTTGAATAGAGGTAAGTATGTTTCCTTTTTATCAAGTTCAAGTTTATGTTTATGCTTTAGAATTCCTCTTACATGCTCGTACATTCCACATACTGAGTCATTTGTCCTGCATCGTTTCATGATGCAGATACAGATATTCAGGGTCATCAACAGGAGATTCGTTGATACCACATGGAGTTCGAATTAGTTATGGTGAACCTTCTTGCTTTCGGAGGGTTCCACTTTTATTTCAGTTAAATCAGTTGTTAGGAGGTCGTGAGTTTTGTCCCGACTTTCATCTTTGTCATTTAGAGGCTTCATAGATAGACAGTAGAATTTCAGAAGTCTGTTCATTTATTTTGTTAAATGTTTTAAAGACATAAGTTGCCTATTTTATGGCGAGTTGAATAATTTATTTTTATTCAGAGTTTTTCATTTAAGTTAAAGCTTTGTAATTGAGTTTCATGAATTTTTATTCAGTTTTTAAGTTTTGTATGCTTGAGTTAGTCTTTCGCTTGTAGTCAGCTAGGATGAGGGTTCGCTTGGGAATCAACAATGGTTCTCGAGTGTCGACCACGTCTAAGGTGTAGGCTCGGATCGTGACATGTGCTTCTTTTTGTTGCTTAGCTTTGGTTGATTAGAGTTTCCTCTATTAAATGCTCCTCTCTCTCTTTTTTCTTTGATATATAATATTAGATTTAGGATGAAGTGTGATTTTTTTAGGTCTGATTAATCTTCCTAAAATGTCTATAATGGATTTTGGAAAAAATTAAAAAGTTCAAGGAAGGAAGAATGGAATATTCTCCTTTCTAATGGAATATGCTTTTGATAAAGATTGAGATGGAGTTTACCACGTGGCTACATGCTATATAGTTTGATCTTTTTTACTTTTCTTCTAAAAATAACCAATATTAAAATATTACCTAAAATATATTTTTGTAAGAATATGAAAATTCAAAGAACTTTTTCTTTTTCCTCGCAAACCAAAAATAGAAGTATTATTTTTTTTAAAAATATGATTTTTTGTGGTTTTGTTAATTTCTCAAGTAAAAATCTACTAAAAATGAAATAAAAAGATTAGATTTAAATAAATATTTAAAGATAAAAAAATTGACTGAAATTCAGGAAGGGTCAATAGTCCTGTGTCTACAGATTGTATTGCGGTTGAGTTCAATGTCATTGATTAGTCTTCAAATTTTTTTCCTATTATACAGATTGTATTGCGGTTGAGTTCAATGTTATTGGGCTAATGAAATGCCCTAATTGCGAATTTGTCGAAGAAGACGGGCTTTGGATGAAAGTTGCAAACTCTGAAGATCGAGAGAGTAGTGATGAGGACGAAGATGAAGAGAGCAATGATGAGGACCAATATAATGAAGAACATGTAATGATCGTGCATTTACCTTATTTATTATCTAATCATAGTAAAGTATATTAATTTAATATAAAAATTAGATAGAGATAAATTATTACCGTACTAATATAATTTTTAGTTTGAATATCGTGTGCAGGTCAATGAGTGCCTACATTCAATTTTAGGGATTTTCTTAGCAATGATTTTATATTTATTGATTTTGATCTTTTAATTTTTTGTGTACAATAAAATTATACATCATTTAACTTTTTCATTGTTTATAAATTCTAAAAAACAAAATTCTATTTGAAATTTAGCCTGAAGATGGAGATATAAACCTTCTTCATACAACAAACGATGCACATAATGGAGGTGCTAGCCATATGAGGTAATTAATCTTACTCTTTTTTGTTTCTAATAAATTTATGTATGCTGTTTTTTTTTTCTATTAGACTTTATTAGATGTTAAAACATGATCTATTTGAAATAAATTGAACTAATGACCCATATTGGTAATAGCATAAAGATATAGGTACCGCTTAAACTTAGCTCAAATTATAATAACACAGGTACAAGGAAGAAATTAATAAGGTAATGATATTGATATCTTATAACTATCCATATGAACTCTAGATTACTCAACTATTTTTCTTAATCAAATACAATTAATTGATTAAACTAAGATTTCAAATTAATGTTTGAGCATGAATAATTTTAGCGTGTTTATAATATATTTTTTGTGGTATAAAATATAGTTTTACGTGGCATGAGATGACCATTAATAATGTTCAAGATGGTCGCAACATTTTTTGTTATACTTTTGTGGATGGAAATGCTATTATCCAACAAAATGAGTAAGTTTATTCTCTCATTAAATCCTTTAGCATATACTTTTAGAAGTATATTTAATTTATTTCATGAACCATATATTAATTTGAATACTTTGTTATTGAAAATAGATGGAGACAACAATTGCATGTGCCTCCTCCTCCGATTGCTTTCGAGATGATTGATCGGAGGATCGTTGTCTTAGGTCTAAACGTTGAGTTGGATCTTATAAGTCATGAATCACCCACTTTTTACGAGCAAACTCGTAACAATGTGTTACCATGTTTGGAGCTCACTTTGGCAACCAGAAGCACTTCAGTTAGTGGTGAACATCCACCACCACCTTGTCAATGTATTATTGTGGTGCATCTTCAAGCAAGATGCATTGATGAAAAATATTAGTGTAAAATACCCATCAAACGTGACATTTGTGGATGGTTGTTCTATCTAAATTTTTTTTTTTTTTTGAGTTATTAAATTTAAACTAGGCTTTTTAGCCTTTGAATATTGTAGAATCCTTAATCTACTTATTCGTTCATGTTGTTCTGTTTTCATAGAAAATTCTTGCAATGCTTGATCAATTCTATCTTTAAAAAAACTTATATACTACTCTAATTGAAGAGTGTATTATAATTACTAGAGTTTCAACACAAAATTGGTGGACAATGCATTTGAAAAACCAAACATGTTGATTATTGGTTTATGTGTTCAATTTGAGGAGAACACATGTTTATTATTTATTTATGTCTTAAACATAATTTTTCATATGCAAGTCTGATTCTTTTTATCATGAACCAAACATGTAGAATTATTTTTGATAATTGGCGATGTTGAGAGTTGAGACTCGATTGGTTAGTGTACTTTCTTTTTTCTTCATTTATAATTTTTTTAGTTTATGTTTCTAGCAATTTTACTTTCTAATTTCAATTCGATTTTTTTAATAGCTAGATATATATTAACTTTGTTATGTTTGAATTATTATAAATATGTTCTTTTGTATTTCATTATTGCATGGATTCTACGAAATAAATTAAAAATTAGGTCATCAAATTTATTGAGTCGCTTTCGACAACAAAGTTTCATTATGCACATGCATTCATTTATAGATGAGTCTTTTTCTTCAATTATATCAAGAAAAGTATTATTTTTTGTATTCGGTAAGAAAATTGTTGTTAAATATTTTCCAATAACATCGCTCTTTCTTTTATTTTACTTTCACTTATTTGTCGGAGGGTCTTCGAAAAAAGTTTGTATACCTTTGGAAGGTAAATGTAAAACCATATTTATAGTAGCAAAATTATGATTCGGACCCTTAATATGGAATCGTCTTTATTAGGTAGCACTTCTAAGTTTTTAAGCCATCTTTCAGCACAAATTCAAATTTAATTACAACTCGTGCCCTAATGTGAGTAAAAAACTTCCACAATTATTTTTTCCAGGCAACATCTTCTCTCTTATTGTCTCGTCCATAGCTCATCAGGCTTCAATTTCCATTGAAGGTGAAAGGACTTTTTCTATTAATTTTAATATTCTCTTTTTAAGAAAATCTTTTCTCCTTTAAAAACATCAATGAAAAAAATTGTTTGACAACAATTCCATAAAAAAATACGTCTTATTATCAATATTTAACATTTTTTTGTGCAATATTGACATAATATATATGTTCTTCAATTACATATTTGTGCAATGTCATTCTTGATTAATTCATAAACTTCAATTTTTTTATATATTTATCATGTGATTATGATTTGCCCAAACAAAATATCTTTGATCATCGTTCAATCGAATCTACAATTTTTGGCTCAAACTATGTATATATATATATATGAAGAAAAAAAATTATAGTGACAATTAATTTTGGATCCATCTACGTCTTTTTTAATCGAAATTTAGGGGGCTAAATCGTAGTCATATGTGAATGTGGTTGTAAAAATTGAATCATCATAATATCCTTGGTGTGTAATTGGTTATAGAAGCGGATCCAGAATTTAAACTTTATGAGTTCAACCTTTAAGTTTTTTAGCATTGAACGCATTATGGATACATATCTATTTGTTGCACGAATTGGATGAATTTTTTTTATCCTCTCGTTCAAATTCCTGGCTCTGCCACTAACTAATTGAAGCTTGATTTCTATTTCAGGGCTTGTAATTGAATAGAATTGAAGTTGATGAGCTGAATGTTACAATGGATAGTAACAAAGATGAGGCTTTAAGATGCATTAGTATAGCTAAAGAGGCAATTTCATCAGGTAATAAACAGAGAGCCCTAAAATTTATTGGAATCGCGCATCGTCTTAATAAAAATTTGTCATTGGATGATCTTCTTGCTGCTTGTGAAAATCTTGATTCATCGATTCGTGGTACGTCTAACGAGGTTGAAAATGACGTTGCTAGTGTGAAAAATGAGACAGGGGATGTGATGAATTATAGAGAGGAACATGTAGAGTTGATTAGAAGAATTAAGAGTAAGAAGGACTATTATGAGATTCTTGGTTTGGAGAAGAGTTGTTCAGTTGATGAAATTAGAAAAGCATATCGAAAAATTTCGTTGAAAGTTCATCCTGATAAAAACAAGGCACCAGGTTCTGAAGACGCGTTTAAGAAAGTAGCAAAGGCGTTTAAGTGTTTGAGTGATGTTGGTTCCAGGAGAGAGTATGATGAGACAGGTTATGCTGACGAATTCGTGTATAGTCAGGAGGGTGTGAGGAGAAGAAGAACGGGGCACGAGTATAGTTTTGGTGATGAGTTTGATCCTGATAAGATTTTCAGGTCATTTTTCGGTCATGATGATGATGTGTTTAGGAGAAGTACTTATGTTTACAGGACGAGAACTGCTGGTGCTGAGCTGAGAGTAGTGGAGTTAGGTCCTGTTGCGCGTAAATTAGTACTTCTCCTTCAATTGGTGATGTTTTTGTTTATTGTTCTACTTGTATATCGTCCTTACTTTGGAGCCTGACTAAGAGAAGAAGAATTTTTGTTATCGCGCCTGAATTTGATCAGAACTATTGTCTTGATATTCCTTATATCGAAGACCATGTTATTGGATATGTTTAATCAGACATGAACACGAGTACACGACTTCCATTGGAATGGAATTGCTTCGTTGATAGATCCAAATTCATATCCGCCTTTCTAAGAGATTTTTTTTCGTGCCACTATTGTCAGCCTTAGCCTTCTTTCCACCCCTTTGTACGAGGCTCCTTTCTTCGTGCAAATGCTCATAGGCAAAAATGACATTCCATTGATCCTATTGACGGGATCAGCCAGTGTCTCGGTGTGTAAGGCCCTTTCCTGGAACAAGAACGTTTAACGGCTAACTGTGCCAAAATTCGAGATTTTGAAGTAGCTTGAGGTTAGCTAAGTTCTTTCTATCTGCATAGAAACCTTTGCTGCTACACTTGGATTTTACTCAGTTATAAAAAATATGTATTGAACTAGTGATTTATGTCTATGTTAGAAGCAACATATTCAATCTTCTTTCTCCATATTATGCTATGTTGTTCGGACTTTTCAAAAATGTTGCCTCACCTGTTTCTTATTCTTCAAAAATGAACTACTTTTGGACTATCCGAGACGCACCCAATGACATTTCTGAAGAGTTCGAGCAACATAGACATTTATGGCCTTTTTAACAGTATATTGAAGATCAAGGCATGATCTTGCAGGTCTATTGACTAGATGCATGGAACTTTCAAGTGGTAATTGAACACTTCTCAAATATTCTAAGTAATAAGCTCGGTCTGGTATCTATGCTGGTGGGAGGTGTAGCACATACTTTATAAATTTAATCAAAAGTAAGTGTAAGCTGATCTGAACACCACGATTATTCGAGGAAAAAAAAGAGGATGCTCTCCTTGTATAAGAAGAATTCACCAATCTGTATCTATGGATTATATTTCATTTTACCTAGATATACCGTATAATTTTTGAACAAATGAGATTCAGTTGAGCCCCTTCTTAAGAATTTAGTCCAGAATGACGTGATGTATGGTTTATGTGCACATCGCGATGGAATTTGTTGCTACTGAAAATCCAGGCTTTGAAGTGAAAAAGGGTAAAGAGACGATTCTTTATTCACTGAATTTTGAATCGTGCATCGATTGGCCTCGAGAATTAATTTGGAGTAATAACATTTGAAATTTCATAAAATATTAGATGAATACTTTTTATCTTGTTAAATTTTAGTGAACAAAATTATATGATATCAATGCTGATGAAAGCTAGTTGGTATATAATCGAAGTACGAGTAAGTTCGTCCGAACACCATTGTAATAGAAAAAATGTAGACAAAGTGTAACAATTTTCTTTAGTGTAACCACAAAATACCATTGATAATGCGAGAAAAAACTTGCTCACAACCATTAGTATTTACACCAAATTAATAAAAGTTTTCATGGTTGAGAAGTACTTCCTTCATCTCAAATTATTTATCGTATTTCTTTTTTACATTCTTCTTAAGAAAAAAATTAATTAGGAAAAATGTTTTACTATCTTATCGTCATTTATGTCTTAAGATATAATCTCTTTATTAAAAAATAATTAATTTTGTTTTGACTTTTGAACTTCAAAAGTCACAAACAATTTCAGACAATTATTTTTAAAATTCATACAAGATAATTTGATACAGATTGGAGTAAATTGATTCGAAAATACATACTAATTAATTAATCACAATTAAGTGATGAACTGTATTACAAGGAAGACACGTGTTATCATGGACTGGGTTGACCCACTGGCCCATGGGTTGTGGCCCAGAACCGGCCCAACTACTCACTTTAGTGGGCCTATTGGCCCATTGTTAAATCCCAAATTCTAACTGCTTTGTTCGTTAATTCTTCTCAAACCCTCTCTGCTGCTGCTGCTGCCGCTGCCAACTCCTCGTCGTTCTACTTCTCCGGCGGCTGATTTGTATGTTTTGCTAGCTTTCTCTCACATGATTTCTCTCTCTCTACATATATCCTATTTTGAATGATTTTTAGTGATAAAATGCTGATTTTTTTGAAAAAAATCTACATATTGATGTTTACAGTTAAGGTGTGTACTACTTTCTCTTCTTTTTTTTTATGTGGGAAGTGTTTTGGTAGAAATTTAGCAACTTGCTCGGCGTAGTGGTCAATGAAGTGGGTTGAGCACTATGAGGTCTCGGGTTTAAATCCTGTTAGAGACAAAACGCTAGTTGATTTGTTTCAATATGTTCTAACTTTGGTGGTGGTAGGAGCTTACAAGTATCTGGTGGAATTAATTGAGGTGCACGTATGCTGGTGGTTATCAAAATTAAGAAAAAGAAATTTAGCAACTTCTTTTTAGAATCTCTGTAGAGACAAAAACACTATGTGATTTCCTCCCATCTGTCATAGCCTTTGTGGATAGTGTTATCTGATACTTGGTGGTGGTGGTGGTGGGAGGTGGAAGGTCTGTTGGATTTAATCGAGGTGTGCGAAAGCTGACCCGGACACTACGGTTATAACCAAAGAAATAATGTCTTTATATGCCACAGCTATGTATAACCTATCAAATTGAGCATATTTATTGAAACCTGAACTATTATGCTTTATTGGCTTTTGACCTAACATGATTCTAGTCCTAGCTTAGGAAACACCAAGCGAATTCTTCCATCCACCTAATTCTTGGTGTATAGTTACTGCTGGTGGGTTGTAGCAGGTAGTCAGTGGAGTAGTCGAGAAGTGCATGCAAGCTAACCTGGATACTACTATTGTAAAATAAAAATATATATTCAGGCTGATAGTGTCAATTGGTGTGGATTTATTAAAAAACAAAAAAATGATGTCAATTCTAGATGCTAGGATGTTAGAATTATTTGATGAATCCCTCTGTCATCAAGGGTGGGCGGGTGGAGATTGATCTTTGATCAGCAATGTTCCATCTCCTTGGTATGTAATTGACAATAAAACAAAGTAAATAATGAGTCATTCTGAATATTCTCTGATTAACGAAATAACTTGGGCGATTAAGCTGTGTTGTCTGTAGCCCTATGCCTTGAGTAGGCTGATGTGTTGCTCAACTTGATGGCTTTGAAGATGAATTTCTTTGTCTTTGTTCCGAAATTCAGAGTTGAAACTGGCTTCTGAAGTCTCGAACATCAGCCAAAATGTCTCGGAAAGGATTGATGGAGCAGGATCTAAGCAAATTGGATGTAACAAAGCTACATCCGCTTTCGCCTGAAGTTATTGCTCGTCAGGCAACAATAAACATTGGTAAACTAGTAATTAAGAATTATTGATTACTTGCATTCGACAAGTGCTTACGTTATTTCGTACATGGAATATACTTCTTTTTTTTCCGTTCCATTCTCTCTCCAGGCTAGCTGTTTATACACTTTAATTACTCACACTGAATTACTGAAATGTAATTTCATACTCTAGGTACTATTGGCCATGTGGCTCATGGGAAGTCAACAGTTGTAAAAGCTATATCTGGTGTGCAGGTATGTCTGTGTTTAAAATTCTGGTCCTTTATCATGGAGTTTAATTTGTTCTTCTAGTTAATAAAGCTTTTGTCAGATTTGACTGTCCTCTATTTAACTGTTTCTCTTGAGTTACAACCAAATGATATGTTGGTCTTTGTAAACTGTTAATATAGATACTTATTTACATATGTATTTGTGAGAACAACTATTCTTTCTGTTGATCTTTTGAAATCTAAGGGTATTTGCTATTTACTTCAGCAACTAGAAAGCATTTCTGAGTTTTGTGTCCTTTTCCTTTTGTTATGATTAAAAAATAAAGTAGTTCCACGCCCTCCTACTTTATATGGTGGTTATGAATCAAAGCTACTATTACATTAGCCTCTATTGCAACATGACACAGAGCTGGTATTTGGAGAATCAATTTGTCTTATCTGTTGTGGCTCAATTGATATTTCTTAGATGTTGATATGTAAGTCCTTATTTGGTCTGAACTTTGTTTAGTCTGTCTTATTTTACTGTGTCCGATGGAAGTAGTCAGACTGCAAGTAATTATGCTCCCTTATTTTTGCAGACTGTTCGTTTTAAAAATGAGCTGGAGCGTAATATTACAATCAAGCTTGGTTATGCAAATGCTAAGATATACAAATGTGAAGAAGAGCGCTGTCCTAGACCTGCATGCTACAAGTGAGTCCTTGATTTGAGAAAGAATCATTCTTGTACTTCATCTGGTAGCTTGTGTTGTAACATCAGTCCTTTCCAGGGCTTATGGAAGTGGAAAAGAAGACAATCCCATGTGTGACGTCCCTGGTTTTGAGAATTGCAAAATGAAATTGCTGAGGCATGTGTCTTTTGTTGATTGCCCGGTAAGTTCCACACATGCCACTTTCTACAGTATGTATTACTTAAAATTTAACTTGTGCATTCTTTTTTTATTATACGGATAAACCTTTTTTTTCTTACTGAACATGGATATGACATACATCCATACAAGAGAAAATTTTAAAGATTGTGGCTTTGGAATTCAAGCAAGAGAAGAGTATCAAAGAATAAATCTTACTGTGAATTATAACTGTTTTTCTTTTGTAATGAATATTCAACATTACATATAAGCTTTGCTGTTTATTTAACTTACAGTCCCTATTAGCTTTCTCTTCGATTTAAAAGAAGTCTAGGACGTTAAGAATGGCATCAATGATTAACAATTCAGGCATAGACACTTTCTCCTGCATCTAGCCTTATGCCAGCTGTTTAGGTTCATTTTGCAACAATATCATTGTACTTGAGCATTTAATTTCCTGACATATCAATGTTTTATATGACATCTTTTACTTCAGGGTCATGATATTCTCATGGCTACTATGCTTAATGGAGCCGCAATTATGGATGGCGCCTTACTTCTAATTGCTGCCAATGAGAGCTGTCCCCAACCTCAAACTTCTGAACATTTAGCTGCTGTAGAAATTATGCGTCTCCAACATATAATTATTCTTCAAAATAAGGTTGATCTGGTTCAGGAAAATGTTGCTATCAACCAGCATGAGGCAATTCAGAAATTTATTCAGGTAAGTGGAATACTGGTATAAATTCATTTGCCTCTCACAGGATGTATTATAAAATCATATTTCAACATCTTTTCCAGGGAACTGTTGCAGATGGTGCCCCAGTTGTACCAATAACTGCACAATTAAAGTACAACATTGATGTCGTCTGTGAATATATTGTGAAAAAAATTCCCATTCCTGAGAGGAATTTCACCTCACCACCAAATATGATTGTTATCCGGTCATTTGATGTAAATAAACCTGGTTTTGAAGTTGATGATATCAGAGGGGGTGTTGCTGGTGGCAGTATTTTGAAGGTATCTTTCTCTATTTCTGCAATCAATGATATGATGCAACTCATAGCTTCTCTAACGTTAGGCTTTTAGTTTGACCAAGTAATCAAGTAATGCCTGAAGGGCCATCTTTATTTGATCATCCCTTTTAACATGTTCTGAGGCCTATTAGAGTGTAGACGTGAATAAATGAAGATCTCATTGGAAGATGTTCAAGATAATGTTAATTATATTCTTTGCGCAGGGTGTACTGAAGGTTAATCAACTTATTGAGATTCGTCCTGGTATTGTTGTGAAAGATGAGAGTGGCAACATCAAATGTACTCCAATATATTCAAGAATAGTATCATTGTTTGCCGAGCAAAATGAACTACAATTTGCCGTGCCTGGAGGCCTCATTGGAGTTGGAACAACTATGGATCCAACATTGACACGTGCTGATCGATTGGTGGGACAGGTTCTTGGGGAGGTCGGGTCACTTCCTGAAGTTTACGTTGAACTAGAGGTAAAATGACTTCCTTGTACACATCAAAGACTTTTAGACTTTAACTATCTTCTTAAAGAACTGATTTGTAAATCAATTACCTTTTCTTGTTAAGTTTCGAACTACTGGCTCTTTTATTTTTTTTGTTTTTTATGATTGTGTTATCAAATAGGCTCGTTTTTATCTTCCTTCCAACTGAGGTTCTTTATTTCTATACCCCTTTGTAACACAGGTGAATTTCTTTTTGCTACGACGTCTTTTGGGTGTGAGGACAAAGGACTCAGAGAGGCAGGGTAGAGTCTCAAAGTTGGCAAAGGGAGAAATCCTCATGTTAAATATAGGGTCTATGTCAACAGGGGCTCGTGTTGTCGCTATCAAGAATGTTTTCGCGAAACTGCAACTGACGTCTCCCGTGTGTACCAGCAAAGGGGAGAAAATTGCTCTTAGCCGGAGAATCGAGAAGCACTGGCGTCTTATCGGTTGGGGTGAAATCCAAGCTGGTATTACTCTTGATGTTCCATCTTCCCCCTTGTGAACAAATCACACAACTAGTCACTCAACAGCAGGAAAAACTATTCAAACAAGAAGAGAATTTGAAATTCTGGATACTCTATATTCTTACATTTTTTTTGTTTATTTCTTTGTCCAAGTAGATTGTAACTTGTAATTCATTAGTTTAGGTGGTTATTAAGAAGTTACACAACTAGTCTCTATCTCTCTCTGATATTGCATTTAGAACTATTGAGTCCAAAAATTGTTGATTATTCACAAAGGAATTTTTAAGTGTGAAAAATAAGTAACTGAAATCATGATATAACCAATTGAATTAATGAATGGACATTGTTATTGTTGTACCCTAATGCAAGTATTAGTGGTTGTTTCCATGGCTTGAACTCGTGATTTATAGGTCACAAAGAGATAACTTGAGGCATATGGCCCTTCATCGAATCCTACTAATACAGAATGCTTTATGCATTAGACTGTTATTTTTATATCAAATTTGAGAAGAGCTTCCTTCAAAAGGTATGCAAGTATTGTCGCATCAATATGAGTTATTGTTATGATTCAAGTATTAGTGGTTGTTTCCATGGCTTGAGCTTGTGATTTATAGGTCACAAAGAGATGACTTGAGGTATATGACCCTTCATCGAACTCTGCTAATGCTAAATACTTTATGCATTAGATTGTTTTTTATATCAAATTTTAGAAAAACTTCTTTCACAAGGGATGCAAGTATCGTTGCATCAGTATGAGTTATTGTCATGACGAGTCCAAGTTGTTTACACAAATGTAGTATTTTTGCATGTTTTCATGTAGTCAAACTATCACTTGAGCTATTAAAACGAGCTTGTTTATTGGCTCATGCTGATTTGAATCTTACTTTAGTTAAGGCTCAAAGATTAATAATGACTTTAGAACTATGAGATAAATTCAATACAATACAAATGACACAACAAAATGTGTGCTTATCAAAATAGATTGTCCCCATCACTTGGAGGCTAGAAAATAAAAATAAAAATAAAAATTACTCCTATTATTATCAAATTGTACCTCTTTGTTATAAAATATTTAAAATATGATTCTACTCCATGGAAAAAAGATACTTCATATATCTAAAAGAGTTTGAATAATAGACTTCAAAACTAAGTAAATTAAACATGATATAATAGGATTCTAAATCGAAACTCAAAAATCTCAAATCGTGAATCCCCTTACAGTACTAATATAAAAAAAAAGGAACAAGACAAAATAGTCGAAACAAAATGTTGCAAACATAATACTAGATCGCTAAAACAACATTGGACGACTAAAGCATGATTTCGAATTCTTCGAAGATGAAGAAGCTTTTTGATCAGCCTGTTTTTTCTTTGTGTTTGTAGCTTCTTGTTCATCCAAAGATATTTGCTTGCTTCTGCATTCCACGCTACAAAATGGTTGATCACCCCTATCCATTATTTAAGAAGTATAAATATCATTAGTAACATTTTTAGTCCTCAATTATGAATAGATTTTGATAAAGTATATTTAACCTTCGATTTAAATTCTATCATAACAAAAATTACACTATTAAATATGTAAATGGTGACGAAAAAAGAGTGGAAAAAAAATATAATAACAGAAGAATACTCACATATACATGTAGATATTTTGTTCAGGTGAGAGTTTTTTCTTGCAGAATGAACAAAATTCGAGAAACCCACAAAGAGGTTTCTTTTCAATTGTCATGTTCAGGGCAATGGAAGTCGTACTTCTTTTTGAACTCTCATCGCCTTCGAGTACTACACTTAGTCCTTTCTTGCTCATGATTTTTGAATATCTCTATGCCTAAAGGAGGGGACTATTTATACACACACATCAATGTAGTTTAGTATGCAAGAAAGGAAAAAGAGTTATTAGTTATATAATTTTATCCAAATTTAATAGTTTTGAATCAGATTTTATTAAAATCACAAATAATATTTTTGAATAAAGTAAATTAAATGAATTGAGGCGGTCAAAGTCAGTCAAAGTCAAACTCATAAAATTTAAATCGTGAATCTGGTCTCAATTGTAGTTAGATTTATCATTATTCTTATTCATTTACTCTTATTTTGTCGTTTTTTCCCCAAATATGATCTCACTTGTTGTTAGATTTTCCTCTCTTATCTTTTTACTCTTTTTTTTGTAGTCTTATTTTCCTCATTTTACTGCTCAGGGGAAAAGTTAGGTGATAAATAATTATTGTCACATATTTCTTCATTTTAACCTTTTTTTATGGTCGAGAATTTTTATGGACCAACTAAAGCATGTTTGAAACATATAGTGTATATAGGGTGTATATTTTATTATCCTTTTCTACTTAAATATCATGCTTTTATCTGTTGCTATGCTTTTATCATTGAGATAAAATTATGAGTAAATCGTAAATTTAATTTTTGTCAATGTTCCTGTAACATCTCGCAATTTGAAATAGCTAGGAAGAAGCTAAGAACTGGAAATAGTCATTTTAGGAAATAATGAAAATCTGGAAATTTGTCTTAAGTTAGGAAAAGTTGAGTTTTGGAACTTCAAAGGATCATAACTTCTAGCTCAGGATGATTAGAGGTACTTCCAGATATGGTAGGAAAGATCTTGGAATGATCTTTTCAATGCCGCTGAGTTTGCGCAATTCCAAGTTCGTATGAGTGAGTTATTCCCTTTGGAAGGTAGGCTGTTGGAATTACGAAAGTCCAAATCCGGATTTTTGAAGGGTAGTTTGGTCTTTTCCTTACCCAACTTAATTAATTTATTTTTAGGAGTTTAATTGAGGTAAAGTCAGATTTCAGTCAGTTTTAAAAAGGTGAATTTCACGCTAGGGCTTGGAGAAAGGAGAAAAAATGAGAAAGGAGAAGAACGTTCAAGATTCGTTCAAGATTCGTCGAGATTAGCTTGTGGATTTCGTCGGGGGTGATCCCTACAAGGTATGTGAGATAACATAGCGTTGGGTTAGTTCACCCATGCGCCAAGCATGTTTAATTCAGCGTATTTTCGTCTTAAAAAGATTGAGAATTTGATGTTCTTGATAGTTGTTCTTGAATTGATTTCGTTCTTGAATATGAGTTGGGATTAAGGAGTTTCTTGATGTTAAAGTGTTGTTTCCTTGAGTTGTTTGGGTTAGAGTTTGTGTATATGATTTGGGTACATGAATCTAAAGTGAATTTGAGAAAAAGAATCGAATTAAAATAATTTAGGATCAGAAAACGAGATCAAAAACTCGTCAGACTCACCTGGGGAGGGCCAGGCGCGTCGCGCCCCCATAGCGCCAGGAGGCTGGGGCGGCGCGCCTGCAGTGCGCCCAAAGTGAGCCCCAGGAAGTTGGGGCCTGGTGCGGCGCGCCCCGAATGCGTCCGAATCGTCGTTTTTCACCCAATTTTTGTCACTCAGTCCGTTTAAGCCTTTCTAAAGTGTACTAACACTTTCCATTGATTCAAACTACTCTAAATGACTTCTAAACATCTAGAAATCATCCAAAAACATGAATCATAACCTTGAATCCATAAATTCAAATTCAAGGAAAGTCAAGAGCCAAGTCTAGAAAGTTCTTAGAGTCTTTTCAAGAAGTCTTTTCCAAATGTTTTAACTTTGTTTTAAGACTTAAAGTTCAAGTTGAGTAAAGAGTAAAGAGTAAAGTTTGAAGTCCATTTCTTCAAAAGTATAGGGGGACTATGTATTCCCAAAGGATTTAAAATATTTTCACATTTAAGCAAGAAAGGAAACCTCGATTTCCAAAAGGTCTTCGGGATAGTTTTCAGAAAAGAGTAATCGTTCTCTAAATGAATCAAAAGGGGAAACTTTGATTTTCAAGATAGCCTTTGAGCTAAGTTTTTGAGCACTAATCTCAAATCACAGAAGAAGTATGTTTTTAAATATAAAGAGCTAGTATCATATTTTGGGAGTAGTATTGAGCACCGATATGGGGGAGCGTTCAGAGAACCCACGGCTCACATAAACTATGTAGTCATCATAAGTAGAAAAAGGGTCATACTTTTTAGATGAACCCTTTAGCACAAACTAGTGGATCCACTTAGTAGTTCAGGTCCTATACCCTTGGCAAGGTATAGGATGCCTTGGCAGCGTGAGGTAACAAGATGTATCATCACTATATCTCTTAAGTGATGGTTGTCGGTTAGAGAAACTCCCACAAAAGTTATTTGTATTCTTATATACACAATTATTTGTATTTTTACATACATTTCAGAGTTTTAGTGTATCTTTGCATACACCCCGAGTTGACTTCATGTTTTAAACAGATTTTCTTTATATTGCACTTGTTTTAAAACTGTTTTATATTGAAATAAGTTCAGTTATGTTGAGTTGAGTTGAGTCAAGTAAATTCTTCAGTTTCTTTTCAAGCTTAAGTTGTGTTTAGCATTCCAACTTGCATACTCGTACATTCAATGTACTGATGTCAGTTGGCCTGCATCTTATTATGATGCAGAGACAGGTAACTAGGATCGGCATCCAGCGCATCGTTGATCCAGTGAGCACTCCAGAGTCAGTTGGTGAGCCTCCTTGCATTCCGGAGGACTACTTTTATTTTTTTCAATGTTATTATTAGTTCATTAGGATGTCGTGGGCCTGTCCCAACATCCATCTCAGTTGTTTAGAGGCTTCATAGACAGACAATCAGTTAGTTAAATTCATTTGTCACTATTTTATTATTGGCTTATGTTTTTTTGAGACTTGAGGTTGCCATTGGCCAAAGTTGAACGCCGACTTTTAAACATTCTAAGTTTTGATCATTATAAATATGCATATAGTCTTCCGTTGAGTAAGTAAGCCAGGCCAAGGGTTCACTTGGGTCCAGTAATGGTTCTCGAGTGCCAGTCCCGCCCAGGGTGTAGGCTCGGGGCGTGACAGTTCCCTACTAACGCTTTGTTTGGATCGTTGTTATGTATTGTATTGTAATGTATCACATTGTATTGTATCGTATTGTATTATTTTAATGAATACAATGTTTGAATAAATTGTATAGTTTTCCGTCGTTACATAATGTCACACATTCATAATTTGAATGATAAACCTACAAAAAAATAGTAGGTTACGGGGTAGAGCAACTATGAAAAGGTAGGGTAAAAGATGATATATAATTATTAAATAATAAGTAAAGATAAAAATAAGAAGGAAATATTAAGGTAACAATGTGATCACACCAAATCGGTCGTTACATAAAATGAGTCTTTTCGTCATTACCAGACAATTAATTCAAACGATACAATACAATAAAATTGAAATAACAATCAAAACAAACATTGTATTTAAACTAACAATACAATTAAGTACAATACAATACAATACAATAGGTAACAGCCATCCAAACAAGGTATAAATCACCTGATCGTGAAGTTGTCCCGAAAGAAGAAAATACCAAGTGTGAGCAGCAAAGCACCACAACTAGGATTGTGGGAACCATGACTAGGGCATAACGCTAAAATCAACCACAAATTACTGTCAATTAATATTAGCATGCTTCATTTCTATTTTCATATTGAATGTTTTCTAATAAGTGCACACGTTAGGACCTGCCTGTTCATTACTTGTTCGAGAGAAAAGTACATGATTAGAAAATTCTAAAAACGGATCTAATAATTTGTTTTGACGACTTGAGATCGAGAGAGGATAGTTCTATAAACAAACATGCAAGGGTAATTGAAACACTAGGGAGGTGACATTCATCTAAGAGGGTTGAAAAGCGTTTAGGTGTACACAACTTGCTATGAATGTATACATTGTATCAAAAGATTGTTATTTGTGGGAAATCTGAGTTGTAGTCTAAAGGTCATGGGGAACACAATCCTAGTCTATTCTAATTGATAATCAAACCTAGGAACAGTCGTATGTTACTCTTACTATTTAACTCCAAATACAATTGGTTACTTGGATGTTAAAACAAATGCAATATTTAATTTATGCAATTTAATTTTCGAGAATATCAACCGCAATTTAACATAAGAACTAGTAGATTTGTTTTTGTTGTAATTCCCTATGGGATCAAACTCAACTCTTGTTGAGTTCTGTAATTGACTTCGACCATTTATACTTCTTAATTGAGGTGTAAGTTTGGACGTATCAAAATTTGGCGTTGTTGTTGAAGAATTCAGTTTAGAAATATTCTACTAGCAATTATTTCATTTTGCAGGGGTATTTCCTTATTTTACTTCTTGTTTTCTTGTATGTGTCCTCTACAGGTAACTCAGTTACTTTATGCCAAACACCAAAAGTAAGGGACTGCCTTTAATTTCTTACTATCCTAAGCTTGCAAGGTCTATTAGAAGAATGGTTAACACTTAATAGATTGAGGATGACTTGCCCTTGGAGGGCTAGAAAAAAATAATTACTTCTATTGTTATAATTATCAAATTGTACCTCTTTGTTATAAAAATATTTAAAATATGATTCTACTCCATGGAAAAAAGATATCTCATATATCTAAAAGAGTTTGAATAATAGACTTCAAAACTAAGTAAATTAAACATGATATAATAGGATTCTAAATATAAACTCAGAAAGCTCAAATCATGAATCTCCTTACGATACTAGTATAAAAAAAAAAAAAAAGAACAAGACAAAATAGTCGAAACAAAATGTTGCAAAAACAATACTAGATCGCTAAAAAAACATTGGACTAAAGCATGATTTCGAATTCTTCGAAGATGAAGAAGCTTTCTGATCAGCCTGTTTTTTCTTTGTGTTTGTAGCTTCTTGTTCATCCAAAGATATTTGCTTGCTTCTGCATTCCACGCTACAAAATGGTTGATCACCCCTATCCATTTAAGAAATATATATATATATATATATATCATTAATAATATGTTTAGTCCTCAATTATGAATAAATTTTGATCAAGTATATTTAACCTTTGATTTAAATTCTATCATAACAAAAATTACACTATTAAATATGCAAATGGTGAAGAAAAGGAGTGAAAAAATAATAATAACAGAAGAATACTCACATATACATGTAGATATTTTGTTTAGGTGAGAGTTTTTTCTTGCAGAATGAACAAAATTCGAGAAACCCACAAAGAGGTTTCTTTTCAGTTGTCATGTTCGGGACAATGGAAGTCGTACTTCTTTTTGAACCCTCATCGCCTTCGAGTACTACACTTGGTCCTTTATTGCTCATGATTTTTGAATATCTCTATGCCTAAAGGAGGGGGTATTTATACACGCACATCAATGTAGTTTAGTATGCAAGAAAGGAAAAAGAGTTATTAGTAGTATGATTTTATCCAAATTTAATAGTTTTGAATCAGATTTTATTAAAATCACAAATAATATTTTTGAATAAAGTAAATTAAATGAATTGAGGCGGTCAAAGTCAAATTCATAAAATTTAAATCGCGAATCTGGTCTCACTTGTAGTTAGATCTATCATTATTCTTATCATTTTACTCTTATTTTGTCATTTTCCCCCCAAATATGATGTTATTTGTAGTTAGATTTTTCTCCGTTATCTTTTTACTCTCTTTTTTAGCCTTCTTTTCCTCATTTTACTGCTTAGGGTAAAAGTTAGGTGATAAATAATTATTGTGACACTTATTTCTTCATTTTAACTTCTTTTTTTATGGTCGAGAAATTTTTATGGATCAACTAAAGCATGTTTGAAACAAAAAGTGTATATAGGGTGTATATTTTATTATCCTTTTTTACTTAAATATCATGTTTTCGTTTGTTACTATGCTTTTATCGTTGAGCAAAAATTATGAGTAAATTGTAAATTTAATTTCTATCAATGTTCCCTACTAACTCTTTGTTTGGATGGTTGTTATGCATTGTTTTATAATGTATCACATTGTAATGTATTATATTGTATTGTATCGTATTGTATTGTTTTAATGAATACAGTGTTTCGATAGATTGTATAGTTCTCCGTCGTTACATAATGTCACACATTCATAATTTGAATGATAAACCTACAAAAATAGTAAGTTACGGGGTAGAGCTACTATGAAAAGGTAGGGTAAAAGATGAAAAATAATTATTAAATAATAAGTAAAGATAAAATAAGAAGAAATTATTAAGGTAACAACGTGATCACACCAAATTGATCGTTATATAAAATGAATTTTTTCGTCGTTACCTGATGATTAATTCAACGATACGATACAAGGAAAAGAAGAAGTTTAGAACTTTTGAATGAAGTCATAAATGTGCTTGCTAATCTCATGTGGCCTTTCTTGATTGACAAAGTGAGCTGCACCTTCCAAAACCACAACTTCCTCCAACAATGGAACATATTTCTTAAATCCACCATTGTGTATGTACTCTTTAGCACCTCGCATATGGTACGCCAAGTCGAATTCCCCGACAATAAACTTGGTTGGAACATTAACTTGTGCTCCTGTCCATGGTGCAGTGAGTTCTGAATTTCTGCATTTCATATGAGCATACAACTAACATGTCGAACAAATGCAATCAAATTTACGATATGACAGAAGGAGAGGAACGCTTACATGGATAAAGCTCGGTAATAGTTAACTGCACCAGTGAAACCAGTCTGCTCAAACTTGCTGGCATAGTAATCCAACTCTTCCTCAGAGAGCCACGTTGAAAGGGCAATCGGAGCATCAGCGATAGCTTCAAAGCCTTTGCCTTTAGGAAAATAAATAGGTGCAGGATCGCGGTATGTCAACATTTTCTTAAGAACAGACTTAGCACCAATTGGAGCAAATTCAGCTTCAATATCTCCTTGTACCTGCAGGTTAAGATCATAGTGAACTTCTGCTGCTGAAATTACCAATTAAAATTGAAGTTGTTTACGTGTATGTCACAAGTTGAGGTAATAAAGAAATGGTGTTTAGCTATGATGCTCGGACTCTTCAAAAATGTCTATATCCTCCAAAAGTAGTGCATTTATGGAGGATCCGACTTAGGTGCAACAACATATCTATAGAGTCCAAGCAACATATATGTTTAGTATAAGCTCATATCTTATCATACAGAATAAACTTTTTATATAGGTGTGATGTAGACAGTCTATTCTAAATGCAAGCATTAGTAACTATTTTCATGGTTCGAACCCGGGAACTATAGGTAGACAACTTGAGGTGTACCCTTCCCCAAAACCTTGTTAACGCTTGATGCTTTGTGCATCAAGCTGTCCTTTTTATATCACATTTTAGAAAACTTCCTTCATGACAAGGAGGGGAGTATTGTCACATCAGTAAGAGTTGTTGTTGTGTAACGAGGCCACGAGTTCAAGTTGTTCCACAAATGGAGTATTGTAGCATGTTTGCAAGTAAGACTTGTCTACAAATAAACTCGATGTGATCCAGCCCATCCCCAAACGTCCACGAACTTCTTTGCCCAAAAATCACCCTGTATATATGGTAGATGATGAAGATCCTACCTTCGCCACAACCTAAATCCCGTATACAAGGAGAGTTCAATGCACCGTGCTGCTCTTTATTTCACGACTGATTCTAAATGAAGTCATATTCAAGTCCTATCGAATAGTCCCCCCGAAAACATGTAAAATAGCTATCAAACACAAATTAAACGTATTCGGAGACAAGAACAGAGAGAACCTGAAATCTGCAGATATAATAATCTTCCCCATATAAAGCCTTTAGCCCCTCAACAGGATTCATATTTGAGTTCCTTGGGAGGTAATGGACACTCAAATTCACCAAGGCTTTAACTTTATCTGGCCTAAAAAGGCATAAATGCCAAGCAATCAACGCGCCCCAATCATGCGCAACAACAAACACCTTGTCTTCATTAGGAGCAATGGCTTCAAGCAATGCTACAACATCACCCACAAGGTGAAAAATACTGAACTTTGAAGGGTCATTAAGGGGTGCACCAGTAGTATCTCCATAACCCCTTAAGTCAGGCGCCACAGCACGGTACCCACGTTCAGCTAAGTAGACCATTTGGTGGCGCCATGAGTACCTATTGCGAAAGATCGTGGGTTAACTAGCACACAATCTAAACAAAGAGAAATCAAACATAAAGATTTAACGAGATCCGGCCAACATTAGTCCTATAGGCAAAAGCAGAGACAATTTTTCACTATGAATGAGCAAACTGAAAACAGCAACATACTCAGTGTAATCACACAAAGTAGGGTCTAAGGAGTGTAGACTGTACACAGACTTTACCCTTTCCTAAAAGTTAAAAAGAGGTTGTTTCTGACAGACCCTTGGCACACCAAACCTACTAGAAAACAACAACATACCTAGTGTAATCCCACGAAATGGGATCTGAACAATGTAGATTGTATACAGACTTTACCACTACCTCAAAGTTAGAGAGGTTGTTTCCGACAGGCCCTAAACTCACAAAAAGCTACTAGAAAATCTAACACGATTCAAGATTGAAGCAAATAGTACCAGAGTTCAGGGAAGCCATGTATGAAGAGGATTGTTGGGCCTTGGCCTAATTCTGCTATATGCATATTTAGGCCATTTACAGCTACCATCTTGTGCTCTATCTTCTCCATTTTTGTTGTTGTTGTTTTACTCTGTGATTTCGTCAGTCTCTCTTAGGCAATGATCTGAACATATGATAAACACTTTCGATTCTTTGGAAAAATTTCGGTGTGTATTCTTAAGCATCTATTGCGTAGATAAGCTAATTACTTATAAAATGTCAACTCCTTTAATGCTACATATTAGCCTCAACAAGTCATAAAATTGAGGCATGTTACAGTTGAGACTGTTGTGTATAATAAAAAGATCTGACATATTTTATGTGGTGATCTAGACGTTGAGATCATGCACTAAACTATACTTGTTTAGATGCAATATTTGAAATATATTATAGTACGAGTGTTTTAATGAATTTATTGACGAATTGTATTCAGTTTATTAAAAAATGATGCATATCTTCTGGATTACCAAAAGTCCAAAAACTGTCCATTTTTTTTCTGGAAGCTTCACATGGTGTGTTTGGTGTATACGATGGAGCATTAATAAATACTTCACGTTTTAAAAATAAATGGATGGTAGGCTAGAAAAAAATATTTAAATTTTTTTTTTAATGTTTGGTAACTAAATAAAAATACTACGCCAATGAGTTATGACAACTACATACGAGTTCATAGAAATTCAGTAGCTTTTATTGAGATTTTTGTATATGTAATAAAATATTCATCAACTGTGAATCTAGTTATTATCACATATATTAACTTAAATATTATTATAAAATAGTGTATCACAACGTTCCAAGACAAGTAGCGAACACTGCTTACACAAAATACTGCATACGCTAGAGAAAGCTTAGAACTTTTGAATGAAGTGATAGATGTGTTTGCTAATCTCATGTGGCCTTTCTTGGTTGACAAAGTGAGCTGCACCTTCTAAAACTACAACTTCCTCCAACAATGGAACATCTTTCTTAAATCCACCATTGTGTATGTACTCTTTAGCACCTGGTATATGATAAACCAAGTCGAATTCTCCGACGATAAACTTGGTCGGAACTTTAACTTGAGCTCCTGTCCATGGTGCTGTGAGTTCCCAATTTCTACATTTCATAAGACAGAGAGAACTTTAGGATGCATGTATGAAGAAGTTGATCAAGAGAGTCTAAAAGCAATTAATAGCATCTATGTTGTTCAGACTCGTTAGAAATGCTTCCGAGTGTGTTTTGGAGGATCCGGCACAAGTGTGCAACAATTTTGGAGAGTCTGAGCAACATAAAATACAATAGTGTTCATGAACTTCACAACTTTCTTGACTTCCTAGAAAACATGTCTCAAACTAAAACGAAAAATCTCTTGACAACACAAATGTGAACTATATAA
>JAJOOS010023142.1:0-18938 GCA_029582725.1 Solanum chiquidenum | reverse complement strand
CAGCTAAACAAGTTTCCGGTAACTTCCGAAGCACATTTTTAAGAACTTTTTGGGTCATTTCAAATATAATCATTTCATTAAGTTCTCGACTCCAAACTCACATATGAGGCTCTAGTTTCACTCTATCATTTTCCGAGTCGTTACAAGTGAGGTAATTATTATATGAATTGTTAACATAATGTATAAGTAAAGTTGACAAATATTAAATAAAGATAAGAGTTAGAACCATAAAATCTGATCCAGGAAGATGATGACTTGATTTACTCCATTTCTATATGTTTGTTGTAATGCTTGAAACGAAATAAAAAAGAATTTGTAATTCTCTTTGTTCAACACTCTTCACTATTAATCTTATTTTTAACAAAGGACAACATATGTTAAACCGAGTAAAATAATCTTTTTTTAAAAAAAATATACTTTTTATCATAAATAATCAATTTTTTCTATAAAAATTTTAACACATAATTTATTTTTGATAAAAATTTGTGGCCCTCGAAATTTGGGGGCTAAGGCATAAGCCTTATTTTACACAGGCAAGAGCCGGCCCTGTTATTGCATAGAATTTATTTAAGAAAAAATACTTTCCAAAAAATGATATTTTTTATACCCAAAATTTAAATCTAAATTAACGTTTTTTCATCGAATTTAAATTAGATTTTGATAATATATCTCTCAAATTAAAAATTGACCATGAAATTCAACTAGATTTTGAAAATATCTTCCTTGTAAATATTTTTCAAGTTCTAAAAAACAGGCTTAGATTAGCTTTGAAATTTCCACTTTCAAAGCTTCAATATTTTTTCAAGCAAAATACATATCCAAACATAGTTTCATATTTCAAAAGATACAAGTAACTTTCAAAACTTCAATTTTTAAATTTTAACTTTAAAATTTATGACCAAACTAAAGAGGATGTTTAAATCAACTTATTGTAAGTACTTCTAATTTTAAGCTAAAAGTTATATATAATCAACTTATAACTTTGAATTTATAAAATAATTTTGAAAAATTAATCCAAATATTTTCTTAATCATCTAATTAACATTCCACCACAACTCAAGTTGCTAAGCAGGTAAGGGTGAAGTAACAAACGTTACCCATAAGAAAAAATATTTGGGCAAGTAACGTTTTCAAGGTCAAGAAGTGAGTAACTTTCTTGTGTTCCCTCCTCCTCTCCCTATCCCCCCATTCAATTCTTTACCTAACGCAATTCCCAATTCAATCTCCCTTTTACTTCCTCTTCTCTCTCACCATTTTCTTCTACTTGTTGTGACCCTTTCTTTTCAGATTTTGATACTGTAAGTATAACTAACTTTATTTTTGAACAGGAAATGGATTACTCCGGCAACTGTCAAAGTTTTGTTTCCGGCGATGACTTGTTCGTTGACGACCTTCTTGACTTATCTAGTGGTTTCCCTGACGACGAAGGAAATCAAAATCAAAATGTAAACAAGTCTTCCTCGTCGCCACAGATTAAGGAAAGTGATAAAGAAACTGTTATTATTCCTTCTGTGAAACAAGATTTTGGTTCTCTTCTTGGTAGTGAACTCAGTCTTCCTGTAAGCTTTGTCCCCCTTTTTTCCTTTTTCTTTTTTGTGGAAAAAAAACAATTTGTTTTATTTTGAATGAATTGAACCCTTTTTGCAGGGGGCTGATTTGGATAACCTAGAATGGTTATCTCATTTTGTGGAAGATTCATTTTCGGAGTATTCACTTACATACTCTGCTGGAAACCTACCGGAAAAAGCTCTCGAAGTTCATTCAGACGCAGAAATTCCGATCCGAGAGAAGCCCTGTTTCACCGTTCCGTTTGGTGCCGAACGAGAGAAAAGTAGTAGCCGAATTTGGCCGCCGTCAATATCATTTTCTTCGTCTTCCTCCACTACCGTCACCAATTTTTGGGGTCAGTTATCGGAGTCTGTAGAAAATAAACCGGCGGCGAGAAAACCGAAGAAGAAGATGGAGAAACGGGTAGGAATTGGGGCAAAACAGTGCAGCCATTGTGGAGTGCAGAAGACTCCATTATGGCGGACCGGTCCATTAGGTGAGAAAACACTTTGCAATGCATGTGGGGTTCGATTTAAATCCGGTCGGCTGTTACCAGAATACCGGCCGGCAAGTAGTCCGACGTTTTCGACCGGGTTACACTCGAACAGTCACCGTAAAGTTTTGGAAATGCGGCAGAAGAAGGAAACTGAACCGGGTCCGCCGGTTCAGAGTTTTTGAAAGATTAATTAGTAGGATTAAAGTTTTTAAGGAATTTTTATTATTATTATTATTTTTAAGTTTAGAGGATTTTATTTTTCAAGGTAGGGTTTTGAACTTCGAAGTGTTAGTGCAGAACAAATTTAAAAGAAAAAGGAAGATTATGCTTTTTATGCTTCTTTTTCTTTTTGGTTTCTTCATTGATAATTAGTATATATTCGTGTCAAAAGGGGATTGCAGATTTTAAATTTATTGGGTTGAATATTAAAGGATAGATTGATCTACTTTAGGTTTAGAAATTCAATGTTGTAGGTAATTTTTTTGAATCTTTGAGTTTAAAGTTTAGTACTATTTGTATAATTTCCGATGGAAGTGCTAAATGGCCAGAGAATTTGGTTAGAAAATTAAAAAAATTATAATATTTTTTTATTTTAAAATAAATTGATCTTTTTTTCATTTTTTAGTTAAAATGTATTAAAGTTAAAAAGATAAAAATATTTAAAAAGGTAAAATAAAAGATTTTTCCAATTTTTCAAACTATACATTTTGCGGAGTACTCCCTCCATTTCAAATTAATTGAATTGTTGAGGTGTTTCACATTCTTTAAGAAAAGAAGATTAAGACATAAATTATGCAAAACTTTTCATTTTTACCCTTAGCATTAATTAATAACTAATTTGAATACTAACTAATGAAGGGTAAAATTGGAAGAACATTTTAAAACTAATCTTAAAAATTGAACAATTAAGTTAATTTTAAAAATGTCTCAACAATTCAATTAATATGAAATGGAGGAAGTAATAGATACAACAATTAAATGCGTCTCCGCAGACCAAACGTAAGCAAATCCTAACAAATGGGTTAAGACACTCTTTCTATTTTGGCCTAAATTCGAATAAAGCTGAAAAAAGTAGGATTTTGTTTTCTTTAGTGGATTATTGGCAGTATTCAGAGAATCGATATACATAGGCTTTCTGGTAAAACTGGGGAAATTTATGTTACCAATAAGTAAAAATGTCAGGTTAGATAGATATTGTTTTCTTTTAACAAAATCCCTTTTGCTCAGTGCAAGCCAAACATATATTCAAATTAAGCTAAATTGGGGTGGATGGAGTAATAACCAAACCCCAGTAGCTTATTTGTAGAAATTTGTCCTACCTTCTAAAATTATGTGAATCAAATTAAACTAAACACGAAATAACTTTATCAAATCTCGTTTCTAACAATCTTTTATTTTTCTCTCAATTTTTATTGATTATGAATGTTGAAGATAAATTGACCCACCTTCTACTTACTTGATTAATGTAATAGTTTTTAGTCAAGTCTCCAGACTACTACACTACTTGATTTTAGACGCCTGTTGTCAACTAGTTTATCGTCAACCTGTCTATAACTGTTGACTAAGGAGGAATACGACCAACAAATAGTATACTGCTGCTTCTAAATGCTAATTTGATGTAATGGTACATCCCAAGTATCTTGAACTAATTCCTTAGAATTGGCAACAAGATTGAGAGTGAAAACTAATCAATCTCGAAAGAGCAAAAGCTCTCATCTCTAATGTATACGTACAAATTCTTGATTATCATCAATTCACTGTTGTAGTTTGTACATAGACCAACAATTTCAGGATCACATACAAGAATGATACAATTA
This sequence comes from Solanum chiquidenum, assembly GCA_029582725.1. Classification (NCBI taxonomy): domain Eukaryota; kingdom Viridiplantae; phylum Streptophyta; class Magnoliopsida; order Solanales; family Solanaceae; genus Solanum; species Solanum chiquidenum. Next base: position 15,077 of record JAJOOS010023142.1, on the reverse strand, counting down.
TTTTTGTCTGCTTTAGTGTACTAGTTTCTACCTGGTTAACATTATGGAACTCAGTGGGAATTCTTTTTGTATCCTGCCTTCTTTAACTGAAATTTCATCAGCTAAAAAATTATACTAATATTTTAGCTACATCTTGACCATCCTACTAAAAAAATGGTTGTTCGAATTCACCTTTAAATTCATACCTTCTCAAAGGTGCGAATAGTCGCATAAAGCCCCCTTCTTGCAAAGTCCACTCTCATAAAATTTGCCAACACATTTGTCATTTTGGGGGAGGTTCAGAGTATCCCCTGCCACCAAATGGCTGTCTGCACCACAATTACCTATCCCTTCCAAATCCCGAGTCCCCTACTGGAATAACCCAGTCTCTTGGACCACCAGACCTCTCCCCTGAGTATATACACTGGCTTTCAGACAATGTATTCCCGGTGAAAGGGGAATCAGTCGTGTTTGAATGTCCGCATGCAGTCCCCATGCTGCTACCTTGATTAAGATTTGTGAATCCCTGAACTGGTCCACCGTAAGTCATGTTTCCAGGTGCTGCACAAAAGTCGGTGGTTATAGCTTCCAGTTCAGTACTCTGGTTGATGACTGAAAGTGCAGTTTTCCCCGTGGTGCAGGGTGTAGGTATGTTGAACCCAGTTTCCCCCTGGGAAAAGGAAATATCAGCTGACTTTGTTTCTCCCTCACTGCTAGTAGATGAAGTCGTGCTAGACCTCTTAAAAGGATCAAAAGCTTCAGCCTGTGATGTCCTCGCTAGTTCATTTGTCAGAGAGGATTGACAAGGTAATTGCATATCTTCAGTGGAGCTCAAGGCATCATTTTTTGCAGGGTCAGGTGTGGGACTAAGCTCCTCAAAAAAGCTGAAAAAGTCACTTCTACATACAGATATTGTCTCCTCACAGAACCTCATGGCGGAGGTTGGTGAACCCATACCACTTTGAGTTTGAGATTCCATTGCATCAACTTCAGCTAATAGGTCTGACACGGATTCCTCATATAAAGTGCTGAACTCTATTGGCTCACCAAAGATTTCTCGCCAATCGGAAAAGTTTGAGATTGGATGAGATGAGGAATTATTATTGAGTTGGTTGGCATCTGATGTAGGTGTGTCGACATGATCACCCACTGCTTCAGCTGGTTTCAGTTGGTTGACATCTGATGTAGGTGTGTCAACATGATCACCCACTGCTTCAGCTGGTTTCACTTGGTTGACATCTGATGTAGGTGTGTTGACATGATCACCCACTGCTTCAGCAGGTTTCAGTGCAGAATCAGAGATAAGATCAGAGTCTATAGATGGTTTCGCAGCTGGTCCACCCAATCCATTAGCTATTTCAGGAAGTTGGGTCCCATCGATCACCAGACTAGAAGCACTGCTCCAACTAGGACCTGAATCCTGAACAGGAAAACTAGAAGTTAAAGAATCTTTGTTTGCTGCAGCCTGCCCAACTGTAGCTTCTTCTTCCAATTCTGGTGTAGGACTTGGCAAATCCTGAATATTTGAAGCACAAACTGGAACAACCAAACTCAAAGAAAGTAGCTCTTCAGCAGCCTGAGCATCAACATCGTCATAGCTTGTTTTGGGGGTTGGACTTGGCAGATCCGGATAACTCGTGATACCTTTCTGTTGAAATGAATCACTTGACTTGGTAACTGAAGCAAAACTAGAACTTACATTACTGTTTGAGGGTTCCCAGTTCTGTCCACAAGACTGCCCTAAATGCCTCTGACTGTGGGATTGCATACTATGATTGCAGCCGCTTCTACTTGAGTCCTGAATCATATGACCTGTGCTGGACTGAAAATCAACAATTTCATGGCATCTTTTCCCATGGGAAGGAACTCCGCGCACGTTCCCATGACTGGATGACGGTTCAGGGCTGGATGGATGGGGTTTGTCAGAATAAGAATTATTCAAGTCCAAACATTGTGGCGAAGATGAGGACAGCCCATCCATCCTCGCAGTTTCAGTTTTACCATTAGAATGATTATTTGTAATACGGAGGTGCCAAGGTACCTCCTTCTCTCCACATTCTCTCCCTATTCCAGTTGCACTTCCACACCACCCAACACTACTGTTAACAGAAGTAGCACCAAGCTCCTGAGACTGGTGTGAAATCTCACCATGAACCTGAGGGGCTTTATCGAACAGCCCTTTTAGTGCATTAGTTAAAAGTACCGAGTCATCATGCTCACCTTTTATCCATATCCTCATATCAAGTGGGAAAAGCCCCGATTTATTCCATTTCCTCAACTGCGTCACTGAAAATGGTCCTTGTATTCTACCACTAGGGTCACGGTAATGCCAAAGCTTGTCTGTGTCACTATTGTTGGTGAATGTTGAGTTCACTGTAGAGAAGCTTGTAATTGAAGTTTCAGATGCAGACCTATCCACAACCTGACATGCAGTACCTTGATTCCCTAGTTTCTTCATAATATTTCCATGAGCCTCTCTTTTTTCACTAACTTTACATCGAGCCATGATAGATCCCTCTTTATCTGGATAAAAATAAATAAAGATTCTACTTAGTTCACGAAGAATCAACTTTTGGAAGACTTACTAGTACAACAACCACCTCACCTTTCCTCCATGAAGACATAGGCTTGTCTTCCCTTCTACAAAATCTAGTGTATCTTGGCCCCCCATATTCAACTGCATTACATTACCATCAACAGTAAGCAAATCTTTCAAATAGCGCCCAATAAAAAAAGATCACCAATAAATTGGAAGAAGTTACTAAAAACAAAATGATGTAACCTTGTTTTTTGTCGTCAGATTCTCTAGCATCTTCTTCAGTTTCATAATTAGGATCCATCTTTGGATCAGCATGCACTTCTGGAGTTGCAAGTAGCCTCCGCTGATGTTCCTCAGGTGTTTTCAGAAGCTCTAGTTTCTCTACACATTCTCTGAGCGTGGGAATTGTCAAGGAAGTCCTCATACCATGCTCAAAGTTTTATCCAATGTTCCAATTTAAAATAATATCCATAGATATTGAAATCATATGCTCTTATCCAAAGAAGAATATTGAAATCATTTTTTACAGCGAGATCTAATAAATCTCCCAATTGATTTAGATGTTGAACTGAAAATTGTGAGTTAACAACAGCACTATGATCCAGCAGCAGTTTCATGGTTCACTCTAATTCATTGTAAAAGATTCAGTTTGTGCATTTCTATAGGTTAAGTAATTTTTGTATAACACATATCATTTGTGCTAGTTATAAGAGGCGATTGCAGAAAGAAAAAGTGAATACGAGTGATCCAATTTTAACATGTGTTTAGAGTTCATAAAAAATGGTAAATACTACTAATATATGTGAAGATCCTGACTAACAAAAATAGTCAGAACCTTATCAAAATAATTATTGAATTTTGAGAAGCACTCCTATTTATACGAAGTAAATTGTTCCATCTGATTATAATAATGAGAAAGAAAAAAGTACTTGGCATTTTACTTGGAGTATAGTTTTTTTTTCTTTTAAGTAACTTCAACTCATTGTAAATGTAATTCAAATTAGTAATACCCCTACTTGGGACCAACCTTCTCATTGCCATTTAAATTAGTTCATGTCCCTGTTTCTGACCTACTCCTTTTTTCTTTCCCTCATGCTATAAACTAAATTATCCATTTGTTAAGGTAATCAGACAGAAACATATGGAACTGTCAAAAGAAAGTGTGGAGCAAGAGAAAAGAAGAAAACACACAGAAGTTCTAAAATAGAGGTTAACTGTTTCAACAGAGGAAAGGATATTCTTTCTTACGCCCTTTCTCACTAGCTCTATCACGAAGATTGTTGAGTCGCAGTATCTCTTCTTCCAAAGTCTGTTCTTTTTTTGAAAATAAGGAAGAAAAAGCCCATCACAAGACAGCCTATATAACATCTTTTTAAAAAATAGTAACAGTGACAGCATACATAAAATCTTCGAATACAAAAATATTTAAGTTCCATGAGAGTAGCTACAACAATTTACCTACGTTTGTTTACTAGTCAGAATAGTTTACCTGCTTTGGAATGTAGAGCAACAAAATGTGTAGATTAGTTACCATTTAGAAACCAATACCTTTTCCTTCTTTTGGAAGCAGTTTCTTTGTGATTTAGACACCACTCGATTTTGAAGCACAATAGAATTCGAGAAGGAAGGAAATATTTAAACACAATTTTAAAAGATCCAACTATACCAATTCCTCTCTGTTGCAATTGAATTCACATGACCAAGTGAAATATTTCTATCTCCCAATACTAGTTTCCAACTTTCAATACAAAATGTTACTAACAAACTATGTGACATGGCCTCTTCCTTACCTAAACATACTCTGCCTAACAAGATACATAGGTATTAGAACTTCATTTAGGTCCTTCAAAGCCATGCAAAAGCTTGCTAAAAATAAAATAAAATGTATTGAATTATACCCAGATGAAATGCTCATATCGAAGATCATTAAATATGATCTAAAGGAAAAGGACATCTTAAAGACTAAATCATGTTTCTCCCATCCCAATTTCTTGTGGGCTGTGGCCCATTCATTATCATTCCAATTAAATTTGCATAACCATTTTACTAAAGGAAACATGTCCATCTACATATTCTGATAGAGAAAATTGTGATGAATAATGAAAAGGTGTGATCATTATTGAAAAGTAACTGACATACATCGTTGAGTTTTACTGCACGGAGTTCCATTGCTTTCTTCTGTATGTCGCCCTATGTTGAAGAATAAACATCATTTAGTCAGTCATTGTGATATCCTAAAGCAAAACTTAAAAGTGATATCAGGTTCAACACTTACTATGGTCAGCCGCTTTACAAGCCCACATTTTATAATCTGACGTAATCTTCTGCATTCATCCTGAAGATATGCCAATAAATGATTAAGAAACTATCTGAATCAATAGCAGTCACCTGCTGAAATAGCCATATACCCTATACAGGGACAACATATTAAGGTGACAGTAGTAGTTGAGAGTACCACTCTGTTGAAGGTATGCGTGGTAGTCACTTCAAAAAAAAAGTTTTTTATTATCATATAGGAGACAATTAAAGAGAAAGGGAACAAAACTAATTGAACCCACACCTATTGTGATATCACTAAGCTTAAGTATTGGTGGTAGTCTTTTCATATGGTTCCAAACAGTATTCCTCACGAGTTAACTTTAGGAATAGAGTTAGGTCCAAGGTTCATTTTGCTTGACATATAAAAGTCAAACTCATCCCTGATACTAGACTAACCATTGTAGGGACCCAAATTATGTTATCATTACTCCAACTACTCTGAGCATACAACCAAAGGATGTTAGAGTGAACAAGTTGCATGGACTGTAATTTTTTTATACGGTCGTGGACAATCCTGATCTCTTGAGCAAACTTTTTGGGATTGAATTAGGTCCAAAGTATATTTTTCTTCACAGAACTAAGCAGAAAAAAGGTTTATGTACCATTTGTAGACGTGAAAATGAAGCTATTCATTAATAAATGCAACAATTTTGCAACTCAAAGTAGTGAACAAGGAAGAGTCACTTGTATCCAATTACCTCAGAGAAATCTTGATTTGAAATAGAATCAATAGGAACAATCTCTTTCTTGTTTAAGTTTAAGACTTCAAGCAGTACATTAGCAGTCTTATCCCCAATCTTATATGGAACAAATGCCTTGCTTGTACCTGAGTTGAAGAAATTATGTGCTCTGGAAACTAGATCGAAATCTTATTTATACCATCATGAGTGGTTTAAAAAAGCTTTTAAAGAAATATCAGTACCTACGACATGGACAAGCCTGTACATATCTTGCTTCTGATTGTTACCAGATATTCTTATCCGGACAACTGAGCCAGTAACTCTGCCTTGGAACTTTTCCATATCTTCAATAAGACTCTCCATCAAATCACGGCGCAAATATATGAGATTGATGTTATGAGCATCAATTGCTGCATACTCATCTAGATTTATCTGCACTATACTTTCTTCGGTGTGTCTACGCGATTTACGTTTCTTAGTTTTATTCATCAAGAATGAGATATCATTATTATCATCAGCCTCCACACGACTAGTAACATTTCCAACAATTCCAGCTGGTATAAATGCACTCCCCTGCGAATCCTCCTTTATCAGAAAGTGAAATTCAAGAAGCTTTAGCATTTCTATGTGGCCAGCACGATGTTTTCCAAAAAGACTTCTGAGTCTCGAATCACAAATTATTTGACTTTTCTGATGAGGATCTCGAAGTTTATTTCTCTTTATGTACTCTAGTAATAGTGCCTGGACCTCAAACTGTGATAGAGCAGAAGTATCACCATTCTTCATGTGTGCAACAAACTCCAAAAGCTCTTTGGACGCCCATTCCATGCGTCCATTCAATGATGTCCCCATGGAAGCACTTGCTTCTTCTTTCTTTAAAGAACCATTCCTCCGTAACTCTAGTTCTATGGGCTGCGTTTTCTCCAACTGTGGAGTACAACCAGGACCACTTAAATTTTCAGCCTCAGCAATTGTTTGGATTTCAGTGATTGGAGGATCCTTGCAAGGTGGCTCCAGCAATTGTTCGGGTTTTTTCAGCTTCAGATGATCAAAAGACTTGCCCACAATACCTTTGCCATCAAATGCAACAGGATGAAAAAAAGGTAGTCGCTGTTGCTTAGCATGTACTGTATCTGATCCTTTCCAAGGTTTTTTGGCTTGAATAAGTTCACTTTGTGTTAATGATAATTTTTCTTTTAAGTACATCCAATATACCTTGAAGAGATACTCCCAGCTACTTTTGTCATCAAAATCTACTTGAACCTGAAAAGATTTCAGGCACACAAAGTTAAATACATATGGCAGACAAGTATCAAAATCAAGATTTCTTCTTCTTTTTTTCCTACAGAGGAAAAGAAAATGAAAAAGTACATAGTAATACTATCTGAGAACAAAATTTTAATCAAACAATTTTTTATTTATGTAATTATTTACAAATCTGGCATGTCTGCAAAAGTTCAGTAATTAGAACTGATGATCAGATGTGTTCCTGGAGAATGTGACATGTTTTACATATTCATAGGTAAATGCATTAATTGTCAGGCGAATGTATCTTACTCAAAATAGAAAAAATTAATGGAAGGCCAAATACCTAGGTATCCCCTCAAACTTGGTACGAATTGTTAAACACTCCATTACCTAGTGACCATTAAAATTCCTCTACCTGGCAGAGGTGTGTCTCGTGGACACCTATGTTCACGCGTGAAAACATTCACTGTTGATGTGATGGCTGAACAAATCAACAAACGTCACATGTAATATTTTCCTATATAAATGCCTCCTATAAATTATATTTTAAAAATAAAAAACCACCTACAAATATTCTATTGAACCTCAAAACAACTCTAAGCATCGCCATGAATTTTGGGGAAGGAAAAGACTATGTTACAGGAGAGAAGTTGGTTTGTTGCCGGAGAACATATTCTGGCCATGTTTTCTAGTTGTTTGAAGGTGGCCATTCTCTGATATCCATTGGTGGTTTCTTCACTGTTTAAGCCACCAATGAACTTTGGGATGTTCCCAGAAAGTTGATTGTTCAAGGTATTAATTGTCTTGTTGGTTGGTTGTTTGCTTAACATCTTTAAAAGAGACCCAAAAAGCTTGTTTGAACAGAGGTCAAGAGATGAAATTCCATGGAAATTTGAACCCAGTAACATCAGTTTTAAACTGGTTGTGGGATATCTTTGCCTTTTGCAAGCTTGACATATGTGCAAAGAAATTTGATATACCATCCATGGAGAAGTTAGCTGATAGGTCTATAGTGTTAAGGGAATTAAGCATTGTAAAATTTGGAAGTGTCCCACAAAGCTTACAGTCTGCTAAGTTGACATCAGAAAGTTCTCTGTTTCTAATCCATTCTGGCACTGTTCCCAAATTGAAATTATACAAATTGTTATATGAAAAATCTATTGGCAGAGTTGAAAGGAGGCTATGGTAACGGCAATAGGCAAAGGATCTAAGAGAGTATTTCTAGATAAACTAAAGTTCTGAAGATCTGGTACTCCTGCAATAGAATCTGGGATTCGGCCTATCAACTCGTTAAAAAACAGTGACAGATGAGTGCTTTAACCTGCCGATTTGACTGAAAGTTCTTCCTGTAGTCTTATGTATGAGGTCCATGCAAAATTCAATATTATTCTGAAAAAGGAAGTAGAGAAAAACCATGATTAAGGTCTCACGCGCTCAGATTTAAGTGGAACACACCAGATCACAATTTTTTCAAATAGAGGTACCTATCTGGTCACCAGCTAAGTGTGGGTGTCTAACTGACAAATCCCGCCAAGTTTGAGGGGATATCTTGGTATTTAGACTTGATATCATGAAATGTCAAATTAATAATCAGCAATGAGATTATGGGGCACAACATACCATCTCCTTGATCCCTTGGTCTATATTCTCAATCAGCATGATAATTTTCATGCATGTTGAGCAAAAGCCTTTGCTTCTTCGAACACAGAAGAAATCAGCATCTTTTGTACATCCTTTGCACACCGAATATGTACAAGTATAGCACATATAGTGGGAAGCCTTTTGACATACACTACAAACATGCCAACCTGAAAATAAAGGTAATTTGAGAATGTTATGTCATGCAAACCATTTGGAGGTGGTGATGTGATAATCAATAGAACATCATATGCATCTTTAATCATATTCTATTTCATTTTAACTTCAAGCAACAACTTCAAGACTTATCGTTTAAGAATCTTTTCATTTTCTATTATTAACTTAATTAATTGTTCATGAACATTGCTGACCAAAAACTCAAACATAACAATCTGGAGAAACAAATCCTTTGAAGTTAAAAAAAAATTGTATTAAAATGAAATAAAAAAAAACACTCAGCACTACACATGCTAACCAGCAACATTCCCATGTATATATATGTTTGTGACTGCACCCTGCTGTGAATATATATTCTCCAGATATCATGCACATCATCAAAGTGTCTTCGATTACACACACACATTCATAGACAATCAGTGTATATGTTGTGCATGTTGAATGTACATACATATACTCACACAGAAAATAACAATGTAGGTAAGTTCCACTGCTCAACAAAGAAAATGCCTTCGATCACATTAACTATTAGTATGGCATCCTAAATAATATTTCAAAATCAGTCTTTATCCACTTCATACCTATAGATTCTTTGCAGCTTATTCTAACATTACAATGATGAAAACTAATGGTTCTATCGAGTAAGCTACACCAAGGTTTCTCTTGAGCAATCCAAAAAACAACACCATTCAATGAAATTTACAGTTTAGACATAGTTCAATTTATCATTTTCCTATGGTACCATTTACTCGGATTGCTTAAGGTTTAGTGTAATCAAATAATCCGACCCTTGTTCATTTTTTTATTTTTTGTATTTTTAAAAGGAATCTGATCCTTGTTTCTCTCTGTCATGGAGATTTAGTTTCTTTTTTTCTTTTTCCAATTTTGCATTAAGATTTTTATTTTTTTTGAGATTGCCCCAAAGTGAACATGTTTTCAAAATTCTTTATGAAGAGTGAAAAGATAAAGGAAAAACGGAGCAAAGAGAGTAAAATAGTTATTGAATATAAATGGAATGGGTCCAGTTGGAGCGATATGAATAGTGAGGATTCATATAATCGATTCTAACTTCAACTAGCTTAGAATTGGGAGGCATAGTTGGTAACTAGGTGTTGGACTGTTGGTGTTGGTGTTGTTGTTGGATAAGTAAGGTTATCAGCAACAGTAAGGCAGGGCGGTGAAAGATTATGTTCAGGTCTTCACATCCCAAAAAACAATGTTCGGAAGTAGCAACCATTTCGAACATGTTACAAATTTAGAGTACAAAACATGTGAACCGATCATGATTACAACAGAAAATATACATATGTACCAGTTAGTAAGTCAACTATGGTGAACCATGTCAATATTGATCGATTTAGATGGATTGAATGGATTGGGACCTGCTCTTTCAACTTTGGAAATGCTAACTGCAGCTAAATATTCCAATATGCTTTTGACATGATGGCTACTTGCACTGCCCTCTATTTGTGTATGTGATAGGACTACAAGAGAACGAACTAGGATACTCTTCCTAGTGTTCCTCCTTCTATCCATTCCTGAATGAACTCCAAATTCTTTCTTGCAACTGCATATGTGCCTTCCTTTCTCACTCTCTCTATTGACACAGACACCATGCTATGCTATCGGCTGCTTGGGCACTCACTGCTCTTTGTTTCCATTTCAAGTTTTCACTCAAATAATTTTATGACTTTTGTATGTAGCTATTGGCATGCACACATGTTTCCATTTTAGGTGTTCGCTAGATGTTTAGATGTGAATATATGTTTGTATATACAGAAGTGATAAATAAGTACTAATAATTGTCAAAAAAGTATAAATAAGTACTAATCTTGATGTTGTTATGATGAGAAATAATGATTTTTGCCACAATGATTGATATGCAGTTCTTTCTGGCCAGCTTATGATGATTTACGAAGCAGCAGTAAAATGAAGGATCCAGCATCTCACTTCTTGGATATCTACAAAATAGCAGCACAAGGAAGTAACTGAAGTGCTGCTTACCATTTTCATTGTGCACAACCCACCTGCCTTAAAATTTATTTGCACCTTATCTATGTGTTTTTGGTGACACTGCAGTAGCATGGACACCTTTATATGGAAAACGCTTAACTAAATGCCAGATGCACAAGTGATATGACATTATTGCATGTAATGTGTCACTCATGGATCAAATCTACCATCAAACAGAAATCTGCATGACCTTGCCTGATACTTAAGTCCATGTTCCAAATGGACTAACTAGCAATTGCACATCCAAGACAAAATTCATAAATGAGGTGCAATAAACAGAGATGGGAACAACAATCCAAGCCCGGAGGACTAAATGAAGTAAACAGGTTCTTTAGTTAGTGTAGAAGCAAAGGTACATACCACAGTTCCATTTAGCTTTGGAGCGGAAAAATGCCTCATCCCGCTTAATACAAGCTGGATGGTATGCCTTCGGACATCCCCTTTACAATTAAATCAATACAATCAATCAGCTACTTCTCAATCTCAAGCCATTAAGAAAACAATTTGGAATAAATTAGAAAAGCACCTCAACTTTACCATTTATGAAGAACTACTATATCAATTTTAAACTGAAAGCCAGTAAACTTGGGGACAAAACTATTCAAAATGGAAAAGGAGGCAAAAAAAAAATCAATTAGAGCAAACACTGAAAAACGCCTGTTTTACTCACTTGCGATCGCATAGGACAAGAGAACCACCATCGAAACAAATAAAGCAGACATCTTCCCCTTCCTCCTCCTCTCGCTGTCTCTTCGGTTGCGGAGCTTTAACTACTGCTCCACGTGGCGGCCGTCCTCGCTTAGTCTTCTCAGCAAATCCGATCCCGTTCTCCATCGGCGTCTTCAACTTCGCCGGAGAATTAGAATTTCCAGTAGCAACCGCGGACATCGTTCCCGGAACTCCGACCAGCTGCTTCCCTTCCATATCCTGAATTGATGTGCAGTGTTGTAGTGACGATGTCGCGTCCTTGTGCAACCTTAGACTCTGAGGTTCTTCTACACAAGGGCGGCACATCTGCGGGCTGGAATTGTCATCGTCCATGAGAAATTGACCCCCGAGATAGAAAGTTACGAAAACCTAGTTTGGTCAATTGGCCGGCGGGAGGAAGTGATCGGAAAAGTGATCATTGACCATGCGAAGGAAGTTGTTCGAGTACGTGGAAATTTCTGAGACGGGAAGGGAAAGAGTTAGAGAGAAAAGGGATAGGGGACGGTGGTGTTGGGCCCTGTTTGGCAGAGTCAAGTGTGTGTAAAATGTGTGTATGCGCGAGAGATAGAGAGAGGAAAAAAAACAAATAGGAAAGTGGTGGGGACCCGGCTGAGGGCAAAACATTTGGTGAAACACGACTTGTGAATACACATGGGGATACGTGACTTGTAAAAACTTGTATGGATATACACGGAGATACTTGGATTCAGAATTTTCATTAGTAAAGTTTCAAAATTCAAAACTTTAAAGATGAATTTTGAATTCTTAAATTATTGTAATTTTGTATTCATGAGATTCAAAATTTATACTTGTATATAAAACATAAAAACTATCTTATGTATATAATATATTTTTTGATGAGAAAATTTGAGTGAACATCCTTTCGCCCACCTAAATTCACGTGACTTGTGAATACACATGAATATTCATCTGCTACTAATGTGAAAACGAAGAATTTGAAGTTTATGAATTTTAAATTATCAGATTCTAATCAATAGTACTTCTTATGTACAACAATAGTCGTCTACTATTGATTTAACATACTCTTAAGAAATAATAAATAATAGGGGTATTATTATTATGTAATTCTTTGACTTTATTAAATTTAATGTTTTGAAAAATATGTTAGATGATAAATAGTAAGGGTAAAATAGACACAAAAGATAAATTATCTCTTGATTATCTAAATTGAACGAGTATTATTGGACAACTATTTTTAATATAATGGGCAACTATAATTGAACGGAAGGAGAATTAATATATTAAATTCGGTCAAATTTGTAAATGACACTTTAATTATGCTCGTGCACGTGAAGAATGGGCAAAGCTCCTCGAGCACAGCCTGATTGTGAAAACACTGGGTATAAATTTTTTATTTTTTTTTTGTTGAACGGGTATAAAATTATTACTTCCTCTAATTTCGTTTTACGTATTTAAAAGTGTTTGATTATGCATAATTAATAATTATTAAAAGTGAAAATGTTCTATGGTTTTAAATTAAAATCGTATGCAGAGGTCCGTTTAAAAGATATAAATCACACAAATAGAAGTATTTAAGATCTTTTTTTAAAAATTGTATTGGTTTTAGAAAAAATGTAATATCAACTAGTAGGGTGTAATTTTAGTACTATCTTTATTTTAATTATCTTGTTAAATAATTTACAAATTCTGATTTACATTGATAATCAGTTTGTCCAGGTTTACTTATTTACTTTTACTAAATTAAAATAGATATTCATTTTTAATTATTCAAATTGAAAAATTATGAAACAATTTATCACTTAATTACTTTTTTATCTTTATTAGTAGTACTAACTACTAATCATAGTCATTTCTCAATGTACTTTCTAAAATATTGATTTTAATTTATTAAAAAAATATATATAGTGAATGTATTATTTTATTAATTATTTCCTAAAAGATTCTTCCTATGTTTCAATTTCCTAAAAACATTTTTTTTATATCAACATTCTACGTGGCATGTAATATCACAAAATAAAATGTATTTTGGTACTTCTATTTGTCTTTAACTTAATAGATTTTATTTTTTTTACTTTTATAAACTTCATATCAAATAAAATACAAACAATTAATTGAAATAAAGAGAATATGTCAATCAAACATGAACAAGCAAAAATGAACGGACAGATAGAATATAATGTGTGTTTTGGCCATAAAAACATGAAGAAGAAAAAAACCATTTTACTAGAGAAGTTAGAATTATGTTTAATTATATTTTTTTTAAATTAAAATGTATTTAAAAAACATAAAATATTATTTAATTGAAGTTGTTTTATAAAAATACAAAAAAATTAGAGTAAATTATTTTTTGAAAAAAACAAGTAAAATAAAATTTCAAATATTTCTCAAATTTTATTTGAAAGTGAGAAAAATATCTGAGGGTTGTTGTTTTGTGATGAGTGGGTTATGGAACACGTGAACAAGTTGAAACTTTTTGAGAAATGGGGTCCACTCTTGCCTTTTTTAAGTAGTGGAAGTGATAGTCACAATAGTTTGTTAGTTGGGTCGGGGCCCGGGGGCAAGAGAGTCACCCCAATTTTATTTTAATTTTTACGTACGAGACTTAACGCAAATTATTAATTTTATCTTAAAATTATTGACAGTTTTAAAAATATTTTTTTATTTGACTAACTAAATTTAAAAATGTATTTGTAAATTCGTTGAATATATTTAAGTTCAACTAATTAAGTAAATGAACATTTTTAAGGCACAGATGAAGCTAATAATTCGCAGATTGTGCACCAACAAAAATTGAACCTGCAAATTGGGGATAGCATTCACAGCTCAAATTGGACAATCCAATAGCAGTGAGTTATCTCTCTTCTTTGATTGGCGTGATTCAACATTAGTATATATACGAAAATATTAAAAATCTATCTTATATTTATAGTATAATTTTTTGCTTAAGTATTTGGATAAACATGGACATCGAAATAGATCCGCCCCTGACAACAACTCCCTAACTCCTTCCCCCTAACTCATACTATTATGATCATGTGCAAATTTAGCCAGTCAATTGCGATTTGCGAAAACACAAACTTTACGTAACACAAGATATCTTGTATTACTATCATTTGTTGACATTTATCGATTTACAAATTTGACTCATCGCATTGAAAAAGGGCAATTATCCTCCTCCAGATGGAATCTATATATAATATAAAGTCAAATGTAGACAAGGTGATGTGGCACCTCTCTAAGGCCACCATTGTTATTTATCTTTTTTTCTCTCTTTTTTTTGACATTTTCTCTAAAAAAAAATTCTTATTTTTTAGTTTAAAAATCAACTATAACCTATCCTATTTATGAGGTTTCATTAATTTTTTAACAATCATATTAATTCATTATCTATAAGTTACTACATTTATTTTATTAATTATAATGTACATACGGTTGAAGAAGTGAAAAGTCACTCCATGTCTTCTCCATTCTTAATTCATTTTGATTATTTTTTTAAAAAATTTCAGTTTTTTTTTTTAATTTATATACATTAAAGTTGAAAAAACAAAATAATATGATACTAATTTAGGTCAAGAAGTTTTCAATTCATTTTACCCTCTTCCGATTACAAACTAATACTAATATTTTTTTTATATTTTTTTTATATATATATTAAATTTAATGTATTTATAAGGAGTAACTACTTATAATCCATAACTCTTCAATTTCTACTCTTAATAATATCCATAACTCCCATAATTTTCATGTTTATAACCCCCAAACTTTAATTTGTAATGCCTTATTGTATTCTCCTA
>JAJOOS010023141.1:0-18560 GCA_029582725.1 Solanum chiquidenum | reverse complement strand
GAGACCGGAGGAACCATAGGGCAAGCAGATAGCAGCTATTTCAAGATTGTTAAATCATCAAAATTTGGTTACAACTTATTGTATTGCCCTATTACTAGACCTATTCTTTGTCCATTTTGTCGTGATGATGACTTCTGTGCAAAAGTGGGTGTAGTTATTCAAAATGGAAAAAGGCGTTTGGCTCTTGTCAACGAAAATTCTCTTGATGTCTACTTCAAGCAAGTCTAGCTAGACTATATGTTTTAGCTACTATGTTATGCTATGTTGTAAAATAAACACCTGCTAAGGTATATCTATATATTTTAGCATGGCTTTCTTAATTAATAAATTATCTTCTTTATCTAGAGCGTTTGCTTATACACACAATATAGAAAAAATAGACTACTTAATAATGAAATAATATCACAAAAATATAAAATGTGTGAACAAAGTTACGTTCTACGTGAAAATAAAAAAAAAAAAAAAAAGTTACATAATATGTTGGATACTGATCTTAGTGGTGGTGGTTGAGGCGGTGAGGTCTGAAGAGAAAGAAGGAGGGTCGGGATGGGGGTTTCAAAGAAGGAGAATGAGGTGGAGGGTTCAAAGGAGGAGAAAAAGATGATGCAAGTGGTGGTTGAGGGAGGGAGGGGGTGGTGGGGTGTGAGTAAGATGAAGTATGAGGAAGACGAAGAAAATAAAGATTATTGGCTAAAAAGAAAAAAAATCGGGTCACTTATTCTTTTTCTCTTAAATTTTTTATATTTATGCACTGTTTGGATGTATTTAAATTAACTTAAAAAGAGATTAGGAGCGTAAACAATTAAGTTAAAATATTTAAAGTATGTTTTTATGCAAAGTTCAAAAGAATTTTTATGAATTTTTCTATATTATATATTAAAAAGGGTATACTTTAAAAATATTTGACTTAGATAAATACTCTGACTTGAGTTTTTTTTTTTTTGATACAAGATAGTAGTACATTTCTTTTGTTATAATTTATGTGGTATAATTTAAATTTTAAGAGTCAGATAATTTAATTTTAATTGTATATTTAGGCATGAAATTTTTAAATTTTTTTAGAAAAATAAATTATACATATTTGAACACTATATAAAAAGTACTATAAGTAACGACAATTGATAATTCAAGATATTTAAAATACACATGAAAAAAATTACAATCAAAGAAATACTCGTTTGAATTCTTGAAATTTAAAAAATATCACGTAAATTATACCGGAGAGAATAAATAATTTTGGTAAAGAATTTATTATAATTGAATAACCATTTAAGTAATTTACTCGGAATAACGACAAAGCTAAAGAACAATATTCATAGAGATGACAATGCAATGGGGGGGCTTAGACGTAAGCGGGGTGGGGCGGGTGGGGCGGGGCGGGATAGGGCGGATTAAAACTATTTTTTTTAAGGCCAAAGCGGGTGCAAGGTGGGGTGGATTTGAAAGAACCTAGACTATTTATCTTTTTGAATTTTCATTTACGTGTCTTTCTCAAGTCCCAAAAAAGAGAAACTTACTGATTAATAAACATTTTTATTATTTGAGTCTAAATCTGTTAATTATTATGTCAAATGTGATTTGATTAGTCAAAAACGTAAAGTTGTTGAGGTAATAAACAGGATAAAAATGGGTGATATTATTATTAAGGATAAGTAGTTAAAAGAATGTCATTAGATTCTTTTTTCTTTTTTTTAGTTTATAAAGGACCACATACATTCTGTGATTTTATTCAAGGACAAAAAGATCAACATCCATACTTAAAAGAACAATATCAGTTAAAAATTTGTGCAAATAAGTCACTAGGATAATTTAGTTGTAGTTGAATTTTTTTACAGGTAATAACATTATACGATGTTAATAACATAAGTATTGTATTTTAGTTAGTTAACAAAATGAAGGGTAAAAGAATCGGGTGGGTCTATACAGGACGGGGCAGAGCGAATTGAAAATTGAAAATATTGCTAGTCAAGCCAGGGTGGGGCAGATTAAATATTTTTACGAATTAAACTCAATTTATTCCGCCTTTGTCCTATTTCATCCCATTGTCATCCCTAAACATTAACATTTAAAACATGGCAAGGAATATGAGAGTGATCACTCTAGTGGGTACTATTTGCCAATTTGGAAAGAGGCGTTTGGCTCTCGTGAACGAGTACGACTACTCACTTAATTTCAACTTCGGGAAAGTCGACATCTAATTTACCATTAATGCGTGCTACTCTATATGTTTTAGGGTACATAATACGATTGTTAAAAATAATTTTTTATGTAGGAAAAATAAACTCCAACAAATAAAATAGGAAAAATTGTATATAATAGCAAATTATTAATTCAAATTAAATGTTATAACCACAGTTTGATTTAATTGTAACCCGTATCAAACTGTTGTCATTTGTCTCTCTCCCTGAAAGTTTCGCTCGCCACTCTCCCTCCCTTTCTCGCCAGTCTCTCCCTCGCCTCTCTCACTTTATACAAACACAAATGTATAAATTGTGTTTCTATTTGTATACAGCGAGAGAAAATTGTATATATAAGTGCAAACATATATCTTCGTTCTATACATTTATAATTATACAATACAAATCTTCCCCTACCCAATTCTCTTTTGCCTTTCTCTCTTTCTCGCTTTATATAAACACAGATTATACAAAATACAATGTATAAGTTGTGTTTGTATAAAGTGAGAGAGAAAGATTTGACATACAAACATTTTATTTCGATTCAATTGTATACAAATTCAAATTTTATGCAGATATACAAACACATAAAATTGAATTGAGGGGCTGCCAGCGATTTATACAAACGAGAGGCTGCCAACGATTTATACAAATGAGAGGTTGCCATCGATTTTATACAAATCTAATGCCCCCAACAATTTATACAATATGATGCTCCATATAGCAAACATAAAAGTTTGTTATAGCGCAATTATGCAAACTATAGCTATAACATATAAATATGATTTTATGTTTGCTAAATGTGAAAGTTGCTCAATAAAATATGAATATTTTATGGAAAAATTACTGAAATACACGTCTTATGTTTCCCTTATTTCCAATATCCCCTTCTACTTCTAAAAACCTCTAAAATCTCTTATTTCGTTAATGTATCTGAGCTACATATTAATGTACCCGAGCTAGTATTTAATGTATCCGATCTACATATTATGTATCTGGTTTATTTTATAATGTATCCGAGCTACATATTACGTATCCGAGCTAGTTTTTAATGTATCTTAGCTACATATTATGTATCCAGTTTATGTTATAATGTATCCGAGATACTCTTTAATGTATCTGAGCTACATTATTGTTTTGTTTAAAAATGCAAACGACGGGTTTTTAAGAGTCGTCACTTAATTTTTAAATTAAAATTAAGAAAACTATTTTTGCAAAAGATTAAAAACAGAAAATCTAATGAAAATATTAAATGGAGTTCGGGGTTCATATTAGCATTCCGGGAAGAGTTTGAAAGTACCCCGAATGCCCGCTAACAAGCGGTTATCCTGTAATTAAATCATTTGGCTAATTGTTTAATAGAGGAATGCTTAAACGAGTTTAGGAAATAGACAAACTGCAAGACTAAAAATCATTTTTTAGGTGAAAGAGAAATAATAAAAGGAATTATTTAAGTAAAATATTTCAAAGTAATTCAACTAATATAATAAGTAAAATTATTTAGTCTTTAGAAAATCTAGAAACAACTATCTTTTTGGGAAATCGAATTGCCAGAACTTTGGCCTAATTCTGATTTGGGCTTCTTAGCCCAACACCTTGCACCTGTCCTAGGCTAACATAAAAAACTAAACTTCTTTTGAGCTTTTGGCCCAATCTTTACCTGTCCTAAAACTAGCAAATAATACCAAAAATAAATAGGCCTTTGGCCCAATTATAATACAACACAAAACTGGAATTTCGGGAGGGCTTGTAACCCATTTTCGTGACAGTATACAGTGTATACTGCTGTTGTATATTCTGCATATTTCGTGTATATTTCTGTATATGGAGTGTATACAGCCAAAAACTAGCAAATAATACCAAAAATCTTGTTTTGTGACTATTCTCTTTATGTTAAATATTTTGTTGTTAAAACTTCATCGGTAGCACACAAAAATCTTGTTTTATATACTTCTCCTACGGGCTACGTGGAACGATAAAGTGAATTACACATAAGGGTATTTTATATTGAAAAATTACAAGTCTTGAATATTTTTTAAGGATGTCACATCCTAACAAATCGTTTGTATTGTATTAGAGGGAGTACCAAATTAGCGTTTGGCAAATAAGTGGGACTCTATGGATAAATATTGATAGTCATTAAATATTTGTTTAAAAAAATGTGTCATTTTTTTTGTAGACTAATTTAAAAAAATGAATCATAAAAATTGAAACAAATTTTAATAATTGGGGAGTATCAATTTATGTATATTTTTATCACTAATATGAATTTTTTTTTATAACTTTTAATACTTTATGTATAGCTTTTGAATATATTTGTTTTAAAATATAATTCAATACTTTCCAAAAAAAAAACAGAAAGAATCCCTACAACAATTAATATTTTTGGATGTTTCTATCTTGCCATCCACAAATATGCTACCAATAAGAAAAGAAAGAAGGGAAAAGGGTCTGATATACCCCTTAATTTTGCTATTTGGAGATGATATTCTTCTCGTTATGAAACTGGCTCATATATACCCTTACTGTTATACAAACGGCTCACATATACCCCTACCGTTACAAAATGAGCTCACATATACCCTTCATTTAACGGAAGTGAAAAAATTAATTTTAAATTTATATTTTTGACTTTTAATTTTTAAAAATATCATTTAGGAATATATAGGATTCTTCTAGCAAAGTTCAAGGTATATTTTAATTTTTTCATACATAAATTATTTTTTGACTTCCTTGATTTTCATTATTTGAGTTTCTTATTCTTATTTTATTTTTTTCTTTCATTCCTTAGTGTAAAGAAACAAATTTAAAACTATTTTTTTTGGCTATATTATAATTTAAAATAAATTTTTTTTGTCTATATTGTAATTTAATTTTTGTATTTGAAGAAAAAAATTGATCATCTATAATAAGTTTTACAAGAATATTAGTGAAACATAAATAAATTTGATCATCAAAATAATAAATCTTAATTAATCATTGAAACAGAAAAAAAAAATGTTTGAGGAGGATTTAATATACCCATATGGGATTTTAGTTTTGTTTTTTTAAAAAAAAAAAAAACTAAACTAAAATTAATTTTTTTCATTTCCGTTAGAGGGAAAGGGTATATGTGAGTCATTTGTATATAAGTAGGGGTGTATATATGAGCCATTTTCATAACGAGGGATATATCAGCTCTAAATGACAAAGTTGAGGCCTGAGGAGTATATTAGACTCTTTTCGCAAGAAAGAAATATAGATCTCATAGTTAGTTTAACCATGATTCATGAGGTATTTTCTTTTAAGTAGATTTTGACCCTTAGATTTGATAATGTACATGTGTAATAAGATTAAAACTATACCGGATAAACTGGACACGAAGATTACTCACTTTCCCTTTCAATTTAGATTACACTAGTGACAAAGACATGATTTTTTCTAAGAATTTTTTTTTAAAAAAAAATATGATTCAAAACGAGCCTTATAATTTGGTTGGTAAATTTTCGAGAGGTAAAAAGACCTTTTCCTTCATAAAATGTTTATCTTTAAAAAGTAAGGTGTTTGGATAATTTTTTGAAAGAAATTAATTAAGGGGCTTCCTGAGAATAGCAAAAGATTTTTTTTTAAAGATAAAAAGGTATTTTTTTTCCTCCAAATTAAAAGTGCTTTTTGAAATAAATAAATCTTATAAGATTAATTTTTAAAAAATCATAAAGGATAAATTAGTTAAATCATATTGTCTTATGTAAATTACAATTAGATTAAAAAAAATAAAATAAAAGAGGTAAGCATAAGCACAAAGGAAAGGAGGTAAGTTGATAGAAATCAAAGTGAGATTTATGTTTTCTCTCTTTTCGTTTCTAGCTATAATTACTCGCTAGATAAACTCTCTTACTTGACAAATTTTTTGATACTAGAAGACATATTTCATCATGATTTTAATTCGTCGTGTCCAATTTGTTAATAGTTTAATATTTATCGTAAATTTAGACATGAAATTTCAAAAAAATAAAAATAAAATATACATATTTGAAGAATACATAAAAAGTACATATAAATCACAAATATTTAATAATTCAAGATATTAAAACACATAGAAAAATAATTACTAAGAAAGAAATGCTTATTTGAATCCTCTAAATTCGAGAAGTGCAACACAAACTGAGACGAAGAAAATGAATAATATTTGATAAGGAATTTATTATAATTGAATGACTATTTAAGTAATTAACGGGTAATAACAACCACAATAAGGAACTCTAGTCATTTTCAATACATGGCAAGGAATATGAAAGTGTGATCACTCTATAAATAGAAGGCTTCATTAGTGTAGAGGAGTCACAAACAAGCAAGACACAAATAAAATTAGTAGCTTAAACAAGATGAAGTGTTTATTTTTGTTATGTTTGTGTTTGGTTCCCATTGTGGTGTTTTCATCAACTTTCACTTCCCAAAATCTCATTGACCTACCTAGTGATGCTACTCCACCTACTCCAGTACTTGACGTAACTGGTAAAGAACTTGATCCTCGTTTGAGTTATCATATTATTTCCACATTTTGGGGTGCCTTAGGTGGTGATGTGTACCTAGGAAAGTCCCCAAATTCAGATGCCCCTTGTCCAGATGGCGTATTCCGTTACAATTCCGATGTTGGACCTAGCGGTACACCCGTTAGATTCATTGGTTCATCTAGTCATTTTGGACCGGGTGTCTTTGAAGATGAACTACTCAACATTCAATTCGATATTTCAACAGTGAAATTGTGTGTTCGTTATACAATTTGGAAAGTGGGAGATTACGATGCATCTCTAGGGACGATGTTGTTGGAGACTGGAGGAACCATACGTCAAGCAGATAGCAGTTGGTTCAAGATTGTTAAATCATCACAATTTGGTTACAACTTTTTGTATTGCCCTACTGCTACTCCAATTATTTGCCCATTTTGCCCTGATGATCAATTCTGTTCAAAAGTTGGTGTAGTTCACCAAAATGGAAAAAGACGTTTGGCTCTTGTCAAGGACCATCCTCTTGATGTCTACTTCAAGCAAGTCCAGTAATAACAAATGTCTGCTAGACTATATGTTTTAGCAGCTACTATATATGTTATGTTGTAAATTTAAATAAACACCTGCTAAGTTATATCTATATATATTTTAGCATGGCTTTCTAAATAAATTGTCTTTCCTTATCTGGAGCGTTTGCTTATACCTAATAATGAAATAATATCACAACAATATAAGGTGTGTGAACAAAGTCCTATGTGAAAAATAAGAAATAAGGAGTACATAATATGTTGAATACAAGGTGTGACATGGATTTAATTTGGAGGTATAAATTTCATAAGGATAAAGATTACTCTAGCAAAGTCAGATTATTAAATTTCATCTTCTTTCAAATCCTATTTTCTAACAATATTAAGAGTATGTTTGGGTCAGCTTAACCAACGACCAACTTTAATTTTGAAAAGAGGGATCAGTACACAATATGTTGTTTGCAACAATTAAAAAATAAAAAAATATTTTATTAATAAATGATGTGCATACAATTATTTAATTTTCTCCGTAATTTCATATTTTTCAAACTATGGTAATGTAAACCTCTTGTAATTGATGTATTATTTGATAGCTATAAACCACAAGACATCAACTTTGACAAAAACGATATATGATGTCTTAATCTCTTTTGTTTGTCCATCTTGCTCTCTTAACCAGTGTCGGTAGTTATGCAAGATGGAAGGAGGATCAAGTTCTACCTTAATAATCTGTTTCTTTCAATACTATAACTTTATTTTATTCCATCATTTAATAATGGAATATATATGTTATTAGAAAAAATAAAAATGAGAATGGTAGCAGAAAAGGGAAGAGTCTTTATTGATCAAGAAAATATCCGCATTCTAGCGGGGATAATCGTATTAAGCATAACTAAGAGATTCATCCCTAAGATATATATAATATTAGTGTGAGGAAATGTCCACGTTCATCACCATAAAGTTCATGAGTTATGATTCCATAATTTGAATGGCGAATTTAGGACTTTCACGAGTTATGATTATGAAAGTGACAAAAATATTTTTATTTCACTCTTTCGAAAGTCAATTTGACTAATTTATAAAGTTAAATTAGATTACAATATTGATTCCACCACCTCCCTTATAATTCTTTTTAACCCCCTTACCAAATATATGTACTAAATTATATTTTTTAAAATAAAATATTTTTCTTCGTATCAAATACACTCATAATAGTAAAATATTTCGTAAAAGAATTTGAGAGGTCCTATTTATTTTGTTCGAAGGAACATATCATATGGATCCATCTACCACGTGAATGATGTGGATATTTCAGGAAATATTCGAAGCAAGAAATATTGAAGTCTTGGAACCATTTCAATTGGAAATGGAAAATAATTATAAATCTGATTTTTATATGATTAAAGAAAGAAGCATCCAAATTTCCCTTGTTATGCTAAACTCGAGTTACGAGGCCAATAATTGATATATGATGTGCCAACGGGACCATTATGGATTATCATAAAAATATCAGGTGTGTGAATAAGATCCTATATAAAAAGTAAAAATAAAAAATAAGCTACATAATATGTTGAATATTGGTATCAAGCCTACTGGGTGCAACATGGATTTAATTTGGAGGTATATATTCCTTAAGGATAAAAATTACTTTAGCAAAGTCTGATTATGTATGTTTGGGTCAGTTTAACACAACAAACTTGAACAGATCTAGGGATCAGTACACAATATGATTGTTTATAATAATTTTTGATGTAGGGGAAATAAACTTCACAAATAAAATATGAAAAAATAATTAAAAAATTAGTATTAAAAAATAGTGTTGGTGAAATAAATAGTGTGGCATAATTTTATTCACTTCTTACTGTTTTTCTCAAAAAAAATAATCATAAATCCAAGATGGTTGGTGGTGTATTTCTTGAATGAGGATGACGTAGACCTTCTTGCAATATATATATTTGCCTGCTAGGAATGAAAGACAGTGTCTTTGACAAAGACAATATTTGATGCTTTGGTCTTTTTATGAATATTATCCCATTAATTTATGGGATATATTTGAGATGACTCTTTAAATGAAATATATTATCATCTACATAGATATAACTAGGGTTTAGAATGAATTAGCTCTAAAAATTCTAACTTAAATTAAACTTATCTAGAAGAATCCCACAAAATTTCAATGTATACAATGATGCGTGTAATTCTTTTTCCTCGTATATTTGAGAAGTATTGAAAACACTTCTGAATTTGACACAAATTATTAGTTTCGTCCCCGAACCATTGGCAACCTTAAAAGCACTCTTCTACTTGACTAACTAAATTTAGATACGTCCCTAATTTGCCACATGACACAAAAAATATCACGACCCAGACCGTCGTGATTGACACTCACACTAACACTCCGGTGGGAGAACCACTACTACAACCCAACCAAGCAAATAATCTAAAAACTAAGGCATTTAAATCAAACACTAAGGAAATAAATAGGGAGTTCCCATAAACTCCAACAAAAATCTAACTACGAACTAAATAATGCGGAAGAAATAACCTAGAACCTGAAAGTCAATGTACCAAAACATCTAACAATGAACCAAGTCTAAACAAGAAGGGATACAACCCCATCCTAATAAACTAACTAAAACAAATGTCTAAGTCCGGAAATGGTGGACATAGACGAAAGAGAATTCCATGGCAGCCCGGAAGAATTGGCTCACCCTTGAATTCGAACGATCACTGATTTTCTAAGCGAGGTCTGTCAATAGCCGCTTGAAGATGCCCTGTACTCAGCAAAAATAAGAGCAAGTGCAGAATCAGTACACAACCACAGTGTACTGGTAGGATCACGCGGCTATCCCACTAGTGCAACATAAACAAGTCAAACAACATTTTAATCACATGCATACATATCAACTATACAATATCATCAACATTTACGAACAACTTCACATTTTATGTCAAACCATTGGTCCTCTCATGGAACCCAAACTCAAACAATTAGCATGCCGAAATGTGTCAACTGATCCCATATTTATGCCGGAACAAATTAAATAAATATTAGTATTAGTTAAAATTAAAGATAAAAAAAATAATTTATCTCAAAAAAATAATATTTTTTTATAAAATAAAATGTAAAATATTTTTCTTACCCCACTACATCACCTCATCTCACCATATCCCCTCCCCCCGCCCCACCCATTTTTAAAGTATATTTTATTTAAATTTCTTTTATAAAAGTATTTAATTTTTTTTATTTCATCTCCCCTCCCCCCCCCCCCCCCGGCCCCTTCAAATACTAATTTAGATATTATTTTATTTTAAAAAAAAGAATAATTCTACCCACTTTACCTAACATTCCGCTTCCAAAAAATTTTCTCGTTTTGTGTTAGATATATACATATCGATAATATTTTTTACTTGTCGCCACAAGACTTTTTTTAAAATAAATTTTTTATTTATGTTATATACTGTAAACAAGTAGAATTTTTTTTCTAAAAATATATGTACATATCTAACACAAAACGAGAAAAATATATAAAAATAAAAATAAATTAGAAGCGGAGGATTAAATAGGATGGTGGTAGAATTTTTATTTTTTTAAAAAATAAAATAGTATCAATTTTTTTGGGAGAATGAGTGGGTGGTTTGGGGGTGGGGGAGAGGGTGAAGTATGAATTTTTTAAAAATATTTTATACAAGATTTTTAAAATAAAAAAGAAGGACGGGGAATTGTCCGGGGGGGGGGATACGGGGAGGAGGTGGTGGGGTGGGGTAAGAAAAATAATTTAAATTTTATTTTTTTAAAAATTATTATTTTTGGGATAGTAATACTTTAATCTTTAATTAATATTAATAGTTTATTATTTAATTTTTTTCAAGGTGGAATATTTTATCCATGTGAAATGTCACGTGTCGAGGTTTTTCAAATAAAAGAGAGAGTGCATCACACACACCACTTAAGTGTGTTTCTCAAACTAATAAGTGATAGTTTAGGTATGAAACTCAAAAAAAGGGGATAGTTTAGGTGTGTTTTTGACATTTATCTCTAATCGCAAAGGAAACGAGGTAAGTTAAAAGAAATCAAATTTGAAGGGAGATTTTTGTAAGTATTTCTTTATTTTTCTCTCTTTGTTTTCTAGCTATAATGACTCGGTAGATAAACTCTCTGACTTAACGAGGTTTTTTTTATACAAGAAAATATATTTCATCTGGTCCAATTTGTGGAACAGTTTGGATTTTGAAAGTCAAAAAGTTTAATTTTGACCGTACATTTAAACATGAATTTTAAAAAATAAAATATACATATTCAAACACTATATAAAAAGTATATATATGTCATAATATTTAATAATTCAAGATATTTAAAACATATACGAAAGAGTTTACGAACAAAGAAATAATTATTTGAATTTTCGAAAATAAAGAAGTGCAACACAAAATGAGGTGAAGAAAAATAAGTAATGTTTGGTAAGGAATTTATTATCGTATGGTTTACACTAATCGGGGTCCTTATGGTGGTGATATATACTTAGATTACTCCCCAGGTTCAATTGTCCAGACGGCGTGTTTCGGGGTCCTTATGGTGGTGATATATACTTAGATTACTCCCCAGGTTCAATTGTCCAGACGGCGTGTTTCGTTAAGGTCAGGTTGGACCTAAGGGTATAGGCCTAGGGGTGACAGAATGGGTAATTAATATGGGTATTCGTTCATATTTATCCATTTTAAATGGGTTGGATTTATTCAACTCATTTAAAAATGGGTAAAAACGAGTAATACTCATGTTACCCATTTAAAAGTGAGTAGTTAAATAGGTAAAAGAAATGCATTCACAAAAACAAACAAAAAGTGATAAAGCGTGGGGTAGTAAGAAAGTTTTTTTTTTTTTTTAAACAAATCTATAAAAATAATGAAACTTTTTTTTACATTTTTTTTGGGATAGGAGGTAGGGGGTGGAGTGAAGTGATAGAAAAACTTTAATTTTTTTATTTTTTATTTTTAAAGCTTTTAACAAGATTTCTATTATAATATGGATAAATATGGTTACCCATATTATCCATTGGGTAACTCGTTTTTACCCATTTAAAATGTGAGTCGAGTCGAGTAACTTATCCATTTTTATTTAACTCATTTTTTGATTGACTCATATTCGATTCGACTAGCTTGTTTGCCACTCCTGATATAGCCGTCAGATTGATTACACCTAGTCATGGTGTGTATGAAGAGGAAGAGATCAACATCCAATTCGTCATTTCCAATGTAGAAAAGTGTGGTAACTATACGATTTGGAAAGTGGGACCTTACAATAGAGAAGCACGGTTGAAGACGGGCCAATAAGATAGCAAGTCATGTTTCAAGATTGTGAAATCATCACGATTATTGGGCTACGAATTAATTACTTGCGATGGTGCATTAGTGGGTACTATGGGCCAGCGTGTGGCCCTTGTGGGTAACAATTAATGCTACATCTATCTCTTTGTTTTAAAATAAACTCCTGCTAAGTATGTGTATATATTTAGCATGGCTTTCCTAAAAAATTCTGTATTTCCTTCTCCTTCATTATCTATTTCAAGCTTTTGTGCGTACAAAATAAATAAAAAAATACTATGTTGAAAAAGACTATATCAAGTGTGAGAACAAAATCCTACATGAAAAGTAACAAATAAGAAACAAGTTACATAATATGTTGGAGTAATGCGATATGGATTTAATTTGGAGGTATAAATTCCTTAAAGGATAAATATTTCTCTAGCAAAGTCGGATTATCAAAATTTATGTGCTTTCATTTAAACCACAACAAACTTGGACAGATCTAGGGATCACTACACAATATGATTGTTTGTAATAAATTTTAACCACAAATAAAATTAAAAAAATAAGAACATCTTATTAAATAGTGTAGTACAATTTTATTGCTCTCTTGAAGTTTTTCTCTGAATTTTTTCGTAATCCAGAGTGGTTAGTGGTGTATTTTTCAAAATAGGATTATGTATATTTTTTTGTGATGTATTTGATGGCTAGGAAAGACAGACGGTGATTTTGATAAAGACAATATTTGATGCAACTATGACATTTAACTTTGGGTGTGCACAAGTAGGCACTTAATTAAACTTGTATAAAATTGAACAAATAGACACATTCGTCCTAAATGACACCCTACTTGGCAATTTTGTGTCCAACATGGCGTCCTACGTGTATTATGACATAGGGCACGTGTGTCTACTTGTTCAATTTTATACAAGTTTAAGTGTCTACTTATGCACACTCAAAGTTAGAGGGCATAGTTATCCGTTGAAGCCAAGTTAAGGGTCATGTTTATGTATTATGTCATTTTTTTGTGATGTATTTGAAGGCTAGGAATGACAGACGGTGACTTTGATATAGACAATATTTGATGTCTTGCTCTTTTTGTGAATATTCTATAAATTTACGAGATATATTGAGATGCCTCTTAAAAAAAAATATTGTCTATAAACTACAATTTAAAATAAATTAGTCACCAAAAATTCTAACTGAAACTAAACTTATCTTGTAATATCCCGCAAAATTTCAATGTATACAATGAGGAAAGATGCATGAAAATTTTTCCTCATCTTCTGTGTGTGTTTTATTGTATCTGTTTATGAGAGAGGAAATGCTAACAATTGAATCATATGATGTAAAATTGTAAATAATTGTTTGTCTCTATACGAGAAGGAAAATTAACGTACTACCATTCATAGAAATATTTGTATTTAATGTTCAATATGTAAGTAATTTTGGTGTAAATCAATCATAGATCAAATAACTAATTACTAACAAGGTTGAAAGAAAAGAAAAACGAGAGACAATAGTGAAGAATAATTGGTACTAGCCATGTTTTTCATCCATTACAACGATAATAATTTTTAAATCAGTGAATTATTAAATTTCTTCGAAAGTATAGTGATAGGAGCAATAATTCAGTAATTAATCATCACAAATTAACTTTATGTGATCATAAGAAAGAGTCACCATCTACTTTTGTAAATTGCTTCAGTAAGTCCTATTTCCTGTCTTTTTCCTATCGTTAATATGCAAATCAATCACGCTTTGTGACTATTCTCCTATGGGAAAACGATAAAGAAAATTACACATAAGGGGTTCCTCCCTCTAACTCAATATAAATGAATTGTTGACATTATTTTATATTGACAAATTATTACTCTCTGATTTATGGATTTAAATATTTTTTTAAGGGTGTCATTGTTGGAAAATAATATATATATATAGCGGAAGCATACTATAATCATAATGCTTATATAAATAATAGATAATCAATATGTTTATGCGAGAACACTTATAATCATGCTAGAACACATAATTTTTTTGAATTTTAATTTAAGAATTACCTCTTGAAACGTGAGCAGTGTGGGCAGATATCCACAAGTTAGACTGACCGACTCCACAAATTAGATAGCAATTCTACGGTCTTCTACAGTGATGCCAAGTTCACATCCGAACTCTCTCAATACTTGGGTGGGCAGTATCGTACTAATTCTCTTTCTATGTTAGAAGAACCCCTACTTCTAGAGATTTCTTTCCAGTCTAAAAGGGAGAAGAAAGGCCACATTATTTTTGAAAAATCTAGAAACACACATTACTCTTCCCTTTTTCTCTAGAAAATAGGATTCTGAGTTCTAGTTAAATATAGGCACTGTAGGGACAACAAAATTAATTACTGATGCTTCCTAATATGGAAATAATTTCAAATAATTAATTTGAATTATTCATACCATAATAAATTACAAAGCATTCCACTGTAAATTCGTAATTGCACTCCTCTATTTATATTTTGAAATTCCCCATTAAACACTTATGTAATTCCATATGTTAACATTACACTACCAATCAATAAATTAAATTACTGATTAATTTAATGCAATGATTAATTTCCTTTAGAGCACTGCTTAACTTATTTCATGCGTCGTATTGATAAATCCACTTGCAAGGTTTGACACGATAAAAACTTATAAGCTTCTCAAAAAGGCATATCATCAATCTCTATATCGACACATGGATTCTATCAACTAACTTATTATGTCACCAATATATATTATTATCATCCAATCTACCAGGGATACTGACCTATCTCAAATCTCACATTTTAATAAATCAAAATGATAACTAATATATACAGATCATAATAGTTATATCAGGATCAAGAATATAAGTACATTTAACAGTTTAGAGAATATGTTTTTGTCAGTCAGTCTAAAGCAACTATCTCTACTCGGTCCTGTTCAATTCATACAAAATGCACTAGCAAAAGAAGTTGGACCTATATCGTTCCCATAATCAAGATAAATTATATATAATATTGTGCTACAATCGTACCGATGACATGTCCAATTTTCATCTTAGATTGTGAACAAATTTTTGTATACTTATAAGAACCGATGATTTAATCCTCTGTGTATAAGCTAAAACTATATATATATACTAAATCATCTACTATATAAGTAAACAGACACCATAAACGAATATATGATCTATTAAAATATTTATTATAACGGAATAAATAATTATTCTATAATAAATACTATATATAAACTTATGGTTAATAGTATATATCCCAACAGTCACGTCCTAATCATTCATTTATGTTGTACTAGAGGGAGTACTAAGCTAGCGTTTGGCAAATAAGTGGGACCCATATAGATAAATATTGATAATATCATTAAATATTTATTAAATTAGAAAATGTGTCCTTTTTTTATACTGGCTAAAAAATAAATTATATAAATTTTGACAAAGGGATTATTAATTTATGTGACTTTTTTTTTGTTTTAGTCTATTCTTAAAAAACAAATCTTCTTTATTATTAAAAAAAATTGATATATTTTTTACACTTAAAATACTTTTAATAAGATTGGTCAAATATTAGTTGCTACTTGAAACTACTTTTAAAATTTACGTGCTAAACACAAATTATTTCTTATCAAAAATATGGTAGTTTCAGAAACATGACCAAACATACTAGTATTAATTTAGAGCTAAATAGAATATTTAAGGAAAAATTACAGGAATATACTATTTACGACTTTAATTAACAATAAATGCTTATACTCCTTTTTAATTACAAAACTAGTTTGTAAATTACAAACATAAAAAAAAAATCATTTTCGAGATTTAATTAAATAATTTATTAGTAGTATTTTTTCCTTCTTTTTTGGGTTATGTACGGATTTAATGGGAATGATAATTATGATATTATTTTTTATTTTTTCAACCACGATTTTACTTACCTATTTTGTACACATTAATTTTCTCTCTTTTTTTTATTTATTTAATCTATGTAAAAAGAAGTAATTTATCTATTTTAATATATGAAGCTGCTGATATGGTATTGTTTTTGGTAGTGAATTATTATGTTGCTATTTTTTGTGTTCTGATAAATTGTGGAGGTGTTGATGTTATGGTATTAAATGTGATATTGAATTATTATATTGGTGATTTTCGTGATTTCTTGTTTATAATTAAGATGGTGTGTTGAGTTGTGGAGATGTATATATTATGATACAGAATAGTGAAAGTGAATGTTTGTGTTGGTTGTTTTAGTGAGAATATTAATAGGTATTTTTATCCCATTAAATGCCCCATAAGAATTCTTAAAAAAAGGACTGATCACTATCTTGAAAAAAACAATTATGCAGTAGTATATTCTATTCAAAATTTTCTTAATCACAAAGTATATTTGTTCAGAGCACTTGGCTTCAGACTATGAATTTACAGTAAAATGTAGTCATTACATAGACATATTTGTTCATGATTTACAGTTCCATATTTGCTATCAACTCTCTATTTATTCTATAGTTCCAAGTGTATCAGCATTAATTTTGTCTGTGTTGCTCAATGTTTTCACCTAGGCATAGATTTACAACATGGACCACAATAGCTGGTAAAAAGAAGAAGACTGCGAATGCGCGATTGACAAAGTCAATTTCTCCGAAGCGAGCATCGTACAATATCTCTTGGCTATATAGCATAAGGTATCCCATGGACAATGCCAGCAGATCGTATGCATGTCATAAGCATTATTCAATTTAGTCATATTATTCATAATTAAGACTAGAGTCAAGTAGTTCAAAATCATTGTAATTAGTCACATTGTATGCTTACATATCAAGTTTGAGGCAAAATTACTGATTTATGAACAAGAGAACAACTGTGTTATAAGATGCGTGTGAACACATTGTATGCACACAACTTCCTCACTTTTATCGTCCACTGAGAAATGTCAAACCGCAATAGTATTACCATACAAGTATGAATCAAGCCAGTTATGTAGATTTGGGTCCTTTCCTTATGTACCCTGGCCGCAAACAAGAAACATTCAAAGACAATTGTTGCACCTTGCAAAAATCTAACGACAGTGTCGGAGAGAGATTTCTGAAGTTAGATATTGTTCAAATATAAAACATCACTCCTTCAATATTGTAATTACCTGCATTAAATTACAAATTAATAATCTATTTTCAAAATAAATAGAATGGTGTTCCTAATGTAATTAAATTACACAGATTGGTATTTACAATGCATATATATATATATATACAAACTGGTAATCATATGGGTGGATTTAGACACCCCTAAACAAAATACATAACACACTTGCTATTAATTATGGTGTTTATAAAAACATATTACACAATATCAATTACACTACACCATCTACACTTTCAATTACACATAATAATCTACCATCACAAATCAATAAGCATTATTACCAATTTACTATTTATTCAATTTTGTTATCATCAGTCAACTAAATACACCAATAAACGTACCCTAACATAAATTGGTAGTCATGTTGGCATTCAAAATGGTTGACGATACCTAAATTAGTGTATATTCCAACATTTTCATCAAATCATTTACCAAAAAAGATACCAGTAATTTCGACGTATTTAAACACCCAATAACAAACTACTTAATAAACTTGACATGACTTCTGGTGTTTATAAACACATACTACACAATAGGGGTGTACATGGCCGGGTTGGTTCGGGTTTTTCAAATATCAAACCAAACCATTTGTGTCGGATTTTTAAATTTATAAACCAAACCAAACCAATAAAACTCGGGTTTTTCAACCTCGGGTTTTTTCGGGTTTTTCGGTTTTTCGGTTTTTCGGGTTGTTTCGGGTTTTTCCGGTAAAGTATTCATACAAACATATAATTTACTTGTACTTCAAATATTTCTTTAGTCCTACCAAAATACAACTATCTAAGATGTTTCTTAAAAATATAACACAACATGATATGATTAATGACACTAAAATATCCAACAAAAATAATAATAATGAAATCGCGTAAAACAAATATTGCAAATTAACAAGTCATAATGAAAATGAT
>JAJOOS010023140.1:0-18345 GCA_029582725.1 Solanum chiquidenum | reverse complement strand
CATCTTTTCATTTACTTATGATTTAGCTTCCGCATCAGTTTATTATCTTTAGTATGCTCATGATCATGCCAGCAGGGTTAGCTTGGGATCACTTGTGGTCCTAGGTCCCGTGTCCGCGTCTCGGGGGTAGTCTCGGGGCGTGACAGTGTGTTCCGAATGTCAATGACTTGAGGCAAAGGATCTTGTCAGAAGCCCATAGTTCTCGGTATTCTATTCACCCGGGAGCCACAAAGATGTATCGTGATTTAAGGGAGATCTATTGGTGGAATGGGATGAAGAAGGATATTGCTGGATTTGTGGCTAACTGTTGTAATTGCCAACAAGTGAAAGTTGAGCATCAGAGACCGGGAAGTTTATCCCGAGATATTAACATTCCTACTTGGAAGTGGGAAGATTTGAATATGGACTTCATAGTAGGGTTGCCCTGAACTTGGCATCAATATGATTTGATTTGGGTTATAGTAGATCGAATGACGAAGTCGCCCCATTTCATTCCTGTCAAGGTTTCATATACGGTGGATGATTATGCTAAGTTTTATTTGAGAGAGATAGTAAGGTTGTATGGAGTTCCCTTGTCCATTATCTCCGATAGAGGTACTCAATTTACTTCACAGTTTTGGAAATCTTTCCAAAAGGGTCTTAGCACGAAAGTTAAGCTTAGTACAACTTTTCACCTCCAAACTGATGGGAAAGCGGAAAGAACAATCCAAACATTGGAAGATATGTTGAGGGCGTGCGTGAAAGATTTCAAGGGAAATTGGGATGACCATTTGCCTTTGATAAAATTTGCCTATAATAATAGCTACCATTCGAGTATTGGTATGGCTCCGTTTGAGGCTCTTTATGGTAGGAGGTGTAGATCCCCTATCGGATGGTTTGAGGTGGGTGAGGTTACTTTGATGGGATGGTTTGAGGTGGGTGAGGTTACTTTGATAGGACCCGTGTTAGTTCATGAAGCTATTGAGAAAGTTCGACTCATTAGAGAGAGGTTGAGAACCGTCCAAAGTCGAAAAAAGTCTTATGCGGATGTTAGAAGGAGAGACCTTGAATTTGATGTTCTTGATTGGGTTTACTTGAAAATCTCACCCATGAAGGGTGTAATGAGGTTTGGTAAGAAAAGGAAACTTAGTCCCCATTTTGTAGGCCCATATAAAAATTTGAGACGTGTTGGTAAGGTTGCATATGAGCTTGATTTTCCAAATGAGTTGGCATCGGTGCATCTGGTTTTACATGTCTCTATGTTGAAAAAGTGTGTTGGAGATCCAACATCCATAATTCCCCTAGAAGGGTTAGAAGTGAAAGAGAACCTTTCTTATGAAGAAGTTCCGATTGAGATCTTAGATCGGCAAGTTAAGAGGTTGATGAATAAAGAGGTTGCTTCCGTTAAGGTGTTATGGAGAAACCATCTAGTTGATGGTACCACTTGGGAGGCCGAGGCCGATATGATATCCCGATATCCTCATCTTTTTCCTCTTATTCGAGCTTGAGGTAATGATTTCCTCTTGTTTTGCTTATGTTTGAAGTCATGAGTGTTTTATGTGTTTCCATGATTTCCTTAAATTTGCATGTTTATGAAAAAGCTTAAGTTTTTGAAAGAATTGGCTTTTATTATGTATTTTCCTCATGGTGATGAGTATAAGTTGCTTATAGACTTCATCAGATGAGTTGTAGAACATGCCTTGACCTGGAGTGGAGATCCCCTCCTTGAATTAGTGCTTTTTGAGATTTAATTGCATTTAGACTCCATGAGATTGTGTTGAGCATTGCTTTTGAGTTTGGAGAAGGTAGTTCCTCCTCAAGTGTAAGAAATTTGAAATTTCATGCATATTGGGTTGTTAGATGTAGTTCCTACTTCCTTATGGTGCATTGAGTATATTTATCTTGGAGATAAAGTTCATCTTTAGTTGTGTGCATTTAGATAAGTTGTGTGCATGATGGGCTACTAGTCTTGAGTCTTTGGCCTTGAAACGTGCTTAGATTATCATTCGAGGACGAATGATCCCAAGAGGGAGATAATGTAACACCTCGAATTCGAAGCAAGGCAAATAGCAGCTTTTGGGGATAATTGCAGCTGCCATCCACGAGGGCCAACCATGGTCCGTGGGTTGACCTACGGACCGTAGGTGGGGCCGTGGATAGAAACCTTAGAAAATTGTCCAGGCATTGACCACAGAGGGACCTACGAACTGTAGGTGGGTCCACGCCCCGTGGTCCAGCCAACCGTCGTTGGCCAGAATTCTCTGACAACAAACGACGACTAACCAGGACATACCGTAGGTCCATCCACGGTCCGTCGATTGTGGTCTCGTGGGTCAAGACTGACAATTATTTTTAGGGGATTATGGGTCTTTTCCGTCTTTAATTAAATCAATGTGGTGGTGTTTTGCCTAAACCTAGACTACCTATATAAGGATTTTAGACCCTTAAACTCACTCAATTAAGTCATTCTCTCAATTCGCAAAAGAAAACCCAAAACTCATCTTAAATATTCTCTCACTCTCTCTCTCTTAGGAGGAGGAGGAGGAGAAGGAGGAGGGAGAGGGGGAGGGGGAGGGGGGGAGGGAGAGGAGGAGGAGATTGAATCAAGTCTCCTAATCTTTAAGCTTTGGTGGGCATTAAAACTAAGGTATGATGGCTTGTCATCCATGGGATCCTTCTTCCCATGGAGTCCCCTAAAATTCCACAATTTGAAGAAGAATTTCCCCAATTCGAGTTAGGGTTTCTTCCATTGTTGTGGGTTATGATGAATGTTGATCCAATTGAGTGGATTATGATTGTTTATGATTGAATTGATAGAATTGCATGTATTTAAGATGAAACTACATGTACCCATGCCTATCCTATGATTTTAGGATTAAATTGATATAGTTGGGTTTGATGTCATGTGAGGGAAACTATGTGGGTTAGATACGTCCTTATAGGATTGATGAATTATGACTAGAATTTCTTGAGATTGAAGCATATATGGACAATATGATGTTAATTGCTTGAGAGTAAAGCATGGATGATGATCTTGAGATGTAGTGCTTTGAGAGTAAAGCCTATAATATGAATTGTTAATTGTTAATGTTGTAATTTGGAAGGGATACTTCCTATAATGAATTGACAAGCATGATTGTATGAATGTGAAAGGTTTACTCACATGAACTATTCTAGGTTGAAAGGATTGCTCACCTAAAATGAATCTAGACTAAAATGCTTAATGAATTATGAGGCTAGAGGCGATTAGCTTTAACCTCCATATGCAAGGATATGAGGTGATTCTCATACTCCTTAGAATTGAACAAGAGGTGAGTCCCCATGCTCCTTGTGAAATGATGTGGAGGCGAGTACCCGCAATCTAAAAGTAAGTAAGGCAGGAGGTGAATACCCATTAGCCTTTATAAGCTAGGCATTGAGGTAAATCCCCATGTCTTTAAAAGTAAGTATGATTAATGTGATTATGTTATGAAGTGACTTTTTTGGAGTGTTGCTAGATATGCCTTGTATGATGTAAGCTTGACTAGAGGCGGACGACCTAAGTCTTGGCTAAACTTAAGCGAGGTTACTTAAGGGAGTATTCCTCTTTCATTATGATGCTAATTATGTATTGATTATGCTCATGCCTTGTGTCTTATGTTGACTAATGCTTTTGTTATGTTGTTTATGCAAGCCATCATATTTAGTACTTGATTCTACTAACGCATACTCTTGCCTACATTTTTATCAAATGTAGGGTCTGGCGTTCTCGATTCACACACTTGTGACTAGGTTATTTGGTGAGTCCTCATTGTATTCGAGGATTTGATCACCCTATCTCTTTTATGTCTTTCTTTTCATGTTGGACTATTGTATTGGCTGCGTCCCAAGATTTATCTTCTTATGTTAGATGGTTTAGACAATGTTGTTAGACTTTCGCTCATTTTATAAAAGACTTTGATTGTATTGAAAGGTTGTAAATTCCTGCTTATTTCTATTACTTTATGATATGATATGCTAAGTGGCTTGTATGAGGCCTCTCGGGGTCTTATACGTCTTGTTACATATAGGGGATACCCCTGGGTCGTGACAATTGTGATGCATCCAGGGTCAGCTTAGGTTGTGTGTTGATGTAGCAAGGTAAGGTCAAAGATTATGCTTTCTACATAGCTTAAGTTCCATGAGAAGAACTGCCCAAATCATGACCTCAAATTCGCAGTTGTAGTGTTTTCCCTAAAGATTTTGAGACTTAAACTTGTCTGGTGTTCATATTGATGTTTTCACAGATCATAAGAGCCTCAAGTATGTGTTCACCCAGAAAGAGTTGAATCTTCATAAAAAATATGGCTTGAATTCCACAAAGATTATGACATGAATGTGCTCTACCATCAGAGAAAGGCCAATGTAGTGGCAGACGCGATCAGCAAATGATCTATGAGTAGTGTGGCACACATTGAGGAAGAGAAGAAAGAATTAGCCAGATATGTTCATCGGCTTGCTCATTTAGGAGTTTGCCTTATGAATACTTCACATGGTGGTGTGATAGTTCAAAATGGGTCAGAAACTTCGTTGGTAGCAGAGGTTAAGTAGAAACAGGATAGTGATCCTATATTGCTTCAGTTGAAGGTGTAGTTCATCAGTAGACGGTTGAGGTATTATCCCAAGGGGAAGATGGTGTACTTCGTTACCAGGGTCTCTTATGTGTCCCTAATGTGGGTGAGTTGAGGCAGAAAACCCTTAAAGAAGCCCATAATTCTAGATATTCTATTCATCCAGGTGCTACTAATATGTACCGTGATCTACGAAAAATCTATTGATGGAATGGTATGAAGATGGACATCCCAGATTTTATGGCTAAGTGTCCTAACTATCAACAAGTTAAAGTCGAACATCAAAAATCACGAGGTATGACTCAATAGATTAGCATTCCTACATGAAAGTGGGAAGTGATAAACATGGATTTCACTACGGGTTTACCTCGTACTCGCAGACATCATGACTCTATTTGAGTGATAGTGGATAGAGTCACTAAGTCAGCTCACTTCTTGGTTGTCAAGACTACAGATTCACTGGAGGATTATGCTAGACTCTATATCAGCGAGGTAGTCAAGTTACAAGGGGTTCCTTTGTCTATTATTTCGGATAGAGGTCCTCACTTTACCTCTCATTTCTAAAGATCATTTTAGAAAGGTCTTAGTACTCAGGTAAATTTCAGTATAGCATTTCATCCGCAGACGGATAGTCAGGAAGAGTGAAATATTCAAACCTTAAAGGACATGTTGAGAGCTTGTGTGATCGATTTCAAGGGTAATTGGGATGATCACCTACCTCTCATAGAGTTCGCTTATAATAATACCTTCTATTTTAGTATTCAGATTGCCCCGTATGCGGCACTATATGTCCACAGATACATGTCTTCGGTTGGCTAGTTCGTAGTAGGTGAAGCGGCCTTGATTGGGCTAGATTTGGTTCATGAGGCTATGGAGAAAGTTCAACTCATCAGAGATAGACTAAAAAACATCTCAGAGTCATCAAAAGTCCTATGCAAATGTTAAAATAAAAGACTTAGAGTTTGAAATCGATGATTGAGTTTTCCTAAAGGTGTCACGTATGAAATGGGTGATGAGATTTGGCAAGAAAGGGAAGATCAGTCCCAGGTGTGTAGGTCCTTACAGAATCCAAAAAAAGTAGGTAATGTGCCTTATGAGTTAGATTTGGCAACAAAATTAGCAACGGTTCATCCAGTCTTTCACATTTCAATAAGTGTGTGGGTGATCCGACATAAAAATACCCTTAGAGAGTGAGGTTATGAAGGATAGCCTTACTTATGAAGAGGTTCCAATTAAAATTCTTGACCCTCAGGTACGTAGGTTGAGAAATAAAGGTGTCACTTCAGTAAAGGTTTTGTGTAGGAGTCAGTCTATAGAGGGAGCTACTTGGGAAGCAGAGGCAACCATAATGGCCAAGTATCCTCATCTCTTTCCTTCATATTCTGTTTCAGCTTAAGGTAATAGTTCCTCTTCGGTCTTTCAATTAATATTGCGTAATTTCAATCTCAGTATCTTGTTCCCTCCGTTATCATTGCATTTCAGCATATTTGCATGATTCATGGAACTCAATTCAGTTAGATATCAGCCGCTAGTACTCAATTGGTAGGGTTTGCAACTCTTTCCTCCAAACTCAGCTTGTTTAGTCTTAATTCGAGGACGAATGTTCTCAAGGGGGAGATATTGTAACACCTCGAGTTATAGAATGGCTAGAAAGAGTTAAATAGACAAGTCATAAACCAAAAAAAAGGACCATGGAGCCCTAGACGGGTCGTGTAGGGGACCACGGTCCTTTAAGGAGCTCATTAAGGTCTTCTAGCATCTGCCCCGGGGAGGCTTCACCTTGAAAGACACCCAGACGATCTGTGGTAACTTGGACAGCCCATCTGGTGGGTTGTACAAGTCCCCCCCCCCATCAGTAAGATCCCACCTAGAATCACTCGTTAAGGACCATGAATGTCTAAACGGTTTGCGAAGCTTCACACAGACTTTGAAGTCATCTGTGCAGGGGACTTATCAGGTCTTGAGTTTTGGGGAAACTCCAAACGATCATATATTTAAGCACAAAATGAAATTAGTGGCACATGACCTATCAAATTAAAGATATTTGAGTCCTCTTTCCAACGCCACCAAGTTTGTCTAATTTCGAGCTCGGAGTAAAAAGTTATGCTCGTTCATCCCCAAGGTAAAGATCTTATTGAATGTCACCTCATCATTTTAAAATGGGGTTGCACCCCCAAGGCCACTATGAAGGACCATGAATGCCTAGAAAGTCAATGAAGCTTAACACGCACCATAAAGTCGTCTGTGAAGGCGACTTATGACTTAGAATTTTGGGTTAACTTCAAACAACTATATCTTTCAGAAAATAATGAATCAGGTTGCTCATGACCTATCAAATTAAAGATCTCAGAGTCCTATTTTCAATGTCACCGAGTTTGCCTAATTGCAAGCTTGGGGTAAAAAGTTATTCCTGAAATAGTGAAGTCCTGTCGGGCAGAGCATCTTCACGACCCACTTGACGGGCCGTGGTGCTCTAGACAACCTGTGAAGCCTCTCTTGAAGTCACTTCATCAGCATTTAAGTCAGGGTCGCATTGGCCTTTTTCCCTATGTGTTTGGTAATTAAACTACATTGTTTGGTGCTTAAACTAAGTCGTTTCACTCTATCTAAGCATAATAATCGAGTCAGAAACTACCTAAACCCCTCATTCTCCCAAATCATCCAACTTTGAAAGAAAAGAAGAGAAATAAGCGATAGTTTCTCCCAAGAACAAGTAGAGGCTTTCTTCAACTTAAGCTCCAAAATCCAAAGGATATCTCTGTAGGTTTCGTCACCAAGTATGTGGAATTTCATTAATGGGTTCCTTTCACCCATTAGGTCCCTAGAATTCAGTCAGTTTCTAAATTATCATCAATTGCTCAAACTTAGGGCTCCTAAATCTTGGGG
Organism: Solanum chiquidenum; assembly: GCA_029582725.1. Taxonomy (NCBI): domain Eukaryota; kingdom Viridiplantae; phylum Streptophyta; class Magnoliopsida; order Solanales; family Solanaceae; genus Solanum; species Solanum chiquidenum. The sequence continues at coordinate 10,891 of JAJOOS010023140.1, read as the reverse complement.
ATACATTGTAATTTAGCTGATATAGTTTCCATTAAATTGCTTACATGTTTTCTTGGAGAATTAATGTAGTCTCATGTATAGAACTCCAAACCCTAGCTTGTATTAATTAATAGTATCTCATGAATTATACTTGCAAGGTAGACCAGCCAGAAAATCATGCTTCAGAATCAAATGTCGTATCTTTCGTTAAATATATGTTACATTCTCAGATAACATTTCAGTATTTTGAGCTACTCAGTATCTCAGTTGCATTTTAGCCATACATATTCAGTTGGGAGTAGACTTAGCATCGAGTTTGACTAGGGTTCAGCGCAACCTCAAAGTCCCAGAACTATGTGCCAACATAGGTTCAGAGGTCCCCTATGTTGGGCATCCATTTTTAGTGACACACCACAGTCATGCCTTTATACCTTTGGCAAGGTATATTAGGTCCTATCGATGGGACATATAAATCAGACTCCATATTTACTCACATGGTTTATGTCAATTAATAGTATCTCGCACAGTCAGACTCTTATTGCATTGAACATGTTATTGGCATTTACTTTAGTATTCAGTTCAGCATGTTATTTTCATGATTAGTACTTGGTCATTGCATCTAGTTCAGCTTTCAGTTATATCTCAGCATATCATTTCCATGTTCAGTTTATAGTGTTCTTCTTAGTATCTATATCTTGCATGCTCAGTACATTCAAAGTAATGACACATACTTTTGTGCTACATCATTGTATGATGTAGGTTCAGGCGCTCAACATCCAGATCATGCTTAGTTCGATAGAGATATTGACTTTACTATAGATTTGGAGCCAAGCACTAAGCCCATTTATATTCCTCCATATCGTATGACAGTAGAGTTGAAGGAGTTGAAGGATCAATTACAGGATTTGTTGAATAAGGGCTTTATTCGCCTTAGTCTGTCACCTTGGGGTGGTCGAGTTTTGTTTGTGAAAAAAAGGGATGGAATTATGAGGTTATGTATCAATTACAAGTAGTTGAACAAGGCGACAATGAAGAACAATTATATCTCATGCGCAACGATGATTTGCTTGATCAGCTTTAGGGAACATCATTGTTCTCTAAGATAGATTTGAGGTCCAGTTATCTTATGTTAAGGATTAGGGCTTGTGATATCCCTAAGACAGGTTTTCAGATTCGATATAGCCATTATGAGTTCTTGGTGATGTCTTATGGGTTGATTAATACCCCTTTTGCATTCATGGAGTTGATGAATGGGGTGTTTGGAACATTCTTAGATTCATTTGTGATTGTATTCATTGATGATATTTTGGTGTACTCCAAAACTGAGGAGGACCATGTTTGACACTTGAGGACAATGCTTCAGATGTTGAGGGAACAATAGTTGCATGCAAAATTCTCAAAGTGTGACTTTAGGCTAGATTTTGTGGCCATCTTGAGCCCAAAATTCCGAATTTAGCTGGGAAGCATATTCTATCTGTGTATACAAGACTTCAAACGAATAACTAGATCCTATTTTGAGAATTTTCATGCCTTGTGTGAATTTTTGTTGTTGGTGTTAGTTATATTCCTTTGCATTTGCAAAGCCCGTTTACATTCTCAAAGATTCGAGTCGTCTGACCTCTGCGTTGTGAGGCCTTGACCACGATCTTAGAGGGAAAAGTGTTTGGCCTTTGGGTTTGTGGAAGTCCTATTGAATTCGTGAAGGATCGGGCGAGTTGACTGTCACATTCACAAGGCTCTGTCTCCATTCATAACGGGTACTGAGGTTTGACCTTCGTGTTCGCAAGTCTCAGGCCGCGAACATGGAGAATTAAATGACTGGGAGTATGTTTTCTTCCGAAATTGGGGACTTTCTCTATTTTGACCTTTTTTTTACTTGGAGAACACAATTGATGTTCAAAATCATACTCCCAGTGAAATTGTCATTTTCTCTTTAATTGTGTGAACATGCCTATTTGCATTGGTTTAGAAATACTAAGACTTATTATGATGAGGATGTCGATGGGAAATAGTTCTGAATATGTCGATTAGAAATTGTTTTGGTGATGCCGATGGGAAATAGTTCATGCAATTGATGATTTTGCAGATGGAAAATAGTTTTCGCGAGTACATGGACCTTGTGCATAACCCATGGGTTCGGCCTAATATTCAGCTGATGTGTATTAGTAGGACATATATCCATCACCTTACTTGACATTTCATTTCATTGCACATCATAACCATTTTTGAACTATGAGTCCTTATTGTGGAACTTGTGATTGATGAATCTAATATTGGGTATTGGTGACCCGTATATGTTGAAGTATTGTTATTCGTTCTATATGTTATATGAATTATGAACTGTTAGGTTAGGTTGATTTTGTGTAAGTTGTAATTGTGGAGGTTTATTTGGATTGTTGGGAGTATATGTATTTTATATGGATTTACCTCGAGTTAGTGGTTTGCTTGTTGAGTATCGTGTTGCTTGGTACTCATTAAATTGTTTCCACACTTGGGTAGGTTACGAGCGCGGATCATCGTGATATTCCTTCGTCTCTTTTACGTCTGAGGCTTATTGACTAATGTCCTTGCAACATTCATAAAGTTGATGAATAGGGTGTTTTGACCATTTTTGGATTCATTTGCGATTGTATTTATTGATTATATTTTGGTGCACGCCAAGACTGAGGAGGAACATGTTCGACACTTAAGGATAGTGCTTCAGAGGTTAAGGGTAGAGAAGTTGTATTCAAAGTTCTCAAAGTGTGAGTTCTACCCGGATTTTGAAGCCTTTTTAGGACACATGGTGTCCAAAAAGGGTATAAGAGAGGATCTGGCCAAAATTAACGCAATTAGAGGCTTGATGAGACCTACTTCTCCTACCAATATTTGGAGTTTTATGGGGTTGGAAGGCTACGATAGACAGTTTGTACAGGCTTTCTCTACCATAGCAACCGCATTGACCAAATTGACTTGGTAGAGTGTAGGTTTTGAGTGGTCCGAGTTCTTAAGATATGGCTTCACTATTTGTACGAGATGCATTTTGAGGCTTTCACTGATCATCAAAGTCTCCAGTATATCTTCAGAGAGATTTGAACTTGAGGTACCGTAGATGGCTCGAGCTGATAAACTAATATGGCATGACTATTCTATATCATCCAGGAAAGGTCAATGTGGTGGATGATGCTTTGATTAGGAAGACTTTTCGCATAGGGAGTCATGTTGCGATTATTGTTGAGGAGAGACTTTTGGAAAGAGATATTCATAGATTAGCCAATAGTTCTGTTTGATTGTTATTTCATAGGAGAGTGGTGTTATTTCCTTTTTTAAATATTGGTCTTCTTTGGTTGAGTAGATTAGAGAGCGATAGTTTGATGATTAGAAGTTATGCATGATTTGATACAAGGTGTTAAGGGGTGAAGTTAGGAAAGTAATTCGGATGGAGTGTTCATCTTAGAGGAGGCTCACTGTTCTAGATACTCAATTCATCTGGGAGTGACCAAGATGTATCACAATTTGAGTCAGCATTACTGGTGGTGTGATATGAAAAATGACATTTTTGAGTTTGTGTCTATATATTTCACTTGCAAACAAGTCAAGTGTGAGCAACAGTGGGCTAAAGATATGTCTCACTGGATGACCATCCCTACTTGGAAGTGGGAACGTATCAACATGGACTTTGTAGTGGGTTTGCCTACCACTGTGGGTGGCTATGATTATATTTGGGGTTGTTGATAGGTTGACCAAGTCCACCTATTTCAACAGAGTTCGTGTGATATACACGCATAGATGTTATCTCACTCTACATCAGTAAGATAGTTCGGCTACATAGAGTGCATATTTCAACTTTCGCTTATAGAGATTCATTGTTCACTTCTCACTTCTAGAGGGCCTTGCATCATGGTTTAGGTACTCGACTAGACATGAGTACAACTTTTCACCCTCAAACAAAGGGATAGTCTGACCGAATGATTCTAGTGTTGGTGGACATGCTTAGATTGTGTCAGATTGATTTTGGTGCTCGTTGGGATCAAAACTTTCCCTTAGCAAAGTTTGCCTACAACAGCATCTACCATTCCAGTATTTAGATAGCCCCATTTGAGGTAATGTATAGTGAGAAGTTTAGATCTTCGATCGATTGGTTTGATGAAGTTGAGAAGAAATCATTAGATAAAGACTTTCTTACATATATCATAAAGCACGTCCGTTTCATTTAGAGTAGGTTGGTGATGGCTCAGAGTCGACATAAGAGTTATGCATATATGACGGTTTGAGATCTAAAATTTATGAAGGGCGATCATGTTTGTCTCAGAATGTCGCCTATGAAGGGTGTGATGAAATTTAGGAAGAAGGGAAAGCTTAACCCTAGATTCATTGGTCCTTTTGATATTTTGGGATGGATTGGAGAAGCATCCTATAAGTTGTCCTTGCCACCTAGCTTGTCATTTATCATCCTATTTTCCATGTCTGAAATGATTCAGAAGCATGTGCGGGATGAGTCTCATGTGATTTCACCTGATTTAGTAGTGTTGGGTCCATACTTGTCTTTTGAGAAGGAGCATATAGCCATATTAGATAGGCAGGTTCGAAAGCTTAGTAACAAGGAGGTTTCTTCAGTGAAAGTGTAGTGAAAACATTGTTCAATTGGAGAGGCAATTTGGGAGATGTAACACCTCATAGTCTAGTAGGCCAACTAGGGCTAACTATGAGTATAACGAGTCAATACTAGAAGGCAAGAGCCAAGCCAAAAGGGCAAGGGCCAAGGCTGCCCCAAGTTTTCGAGACACTGCCCCACTTCACGACCACCACCACGGCCGGTGGTGTGGACCACGACTCGTGGTGTGGTCCGTGGTGGCTAAAACAGTAGCTACTTTGAGGCTGCCCAAAGATGGCTCATCTTCATTGTTAGTGGTGAGGACGACGACTCGTGGGAAGGCCCGTGAAGATTCCTTCAATTTGTGGATGCCAAGGCATGGTGGCCTAGCCACTGGTTCAAGGACCACGGCTCGTGGTGCCTTGCACTAGGTTGCCTAATGAGTGCTATTTTGGGAAATTCCTAATTAAGTGGGTATTAAGTGAGGTAGTTTTGTATAGTCTTAGTACACATATATAAGCTATTTTAACCCTTTAACCACCCAAATTCAATCATTATATCCAAAACTCCAAAAGAATCCCAAAGTTCATCCTCTCAAATGTTCTCTCTCTAGAAGGAGGAGGAGGTCAAGCTAGGTCAAGTATCCATTGTTTCAAGCTTGGTATGCTTTGTAATCAAGGTATGATGGCTTATTCATTCATGGATTCCTTTCATCCATGAAGCCCCCATGGTTTCCCCAATTGTGAAGATGAATCCCCAATTCTAGTTAGAGTTTCTTCCAATATGGTGGGTATTGTTGTTTGTTGATTCAATTGAGTGGATAATGATCAATTATTATTGAATTAGTAGTCTATAATATTTTTAAGATGAAATTACATGTTTACAAGCCTAACCCATATCTAGAGAGATGAAATTGAAGTCAGTGGGTTTTATGCCAAGAAAGAGGAAATTGAGGATTTAGATGTAATCTTCTAGAATTGATGAAGTATAATGTAGATCTCTTGATAGTTAAGCATATAGACATGAATTGAATGTGATTAATGTATATATGATGAACAATGGTTAGTAGAGAAAGATATTGGGGTAAAATGATGAAGTATGACTAGAATGCTTGAGATTGATGCACATAGATGTGAATTGAATGAAATCAAGTATATGTACATGAATTATGAGTTGTAAGCTATGATTATTAGAATTGTCTTGAGACTAAGGCATGCATGATGAATGACTATTGTTAGGGCTTTTAGAATAAAGTTTATATGTTGAATCACAACTAGTAGGGCTTGAGAGTAAAGCTAATATGATGAGTTAAGACTAGTAAGGCTTTAAGAGGGAAGCTATATGATGAATGTTGATTGTATATGGTGTTGTTATTGAATGCTTACCCACATGACTTATATTATGAATGTACGAGATTATGCATGTTCTTATAGAACCTATGTAAATGCCTTATGAACACTTCGAGGGTAAAGTGTCTATGATTATGATATTGAATATGAGATGGAAGCTTATACGCTAGTTGAGTCCGGCTTCCAAATGAAATCCTTATACGCTAGTTGAGTCTGGGTTCCCAAATATATCTCATGAGATGGAGACCTTTTACACTAGTTGAGTCCGGGTTCCCAAGTATATCTCATGAGAATTGCCTAAAATGAATCTAAGAGTAAAAGTGATCATGGATGGTGATAGTTGCTCACGCATGATCTCATGAGCCTTCTTAATGAACTAAGACATTCTTAAAGAAAGTATCTCGTTAGTGTTCAAAGGCTTCATGTATGAACTAAGGTAGCTTGAAGTAGTGATAATATATCCCTTCATGAATATTTTGACTTCGTAAGACAAGACCAAGCTTGGTAGCTTGAGTTAGGAGTCATCATGGATAGCTTTGGATTGAACAATAGTACCCTTCCAATAGTTAGCTTGAACTAAGCACAATAGAGTGCTTTGCATGGTAGCTTGACTTGGTGAGGCCACACCATATCATTGGTAGCTTGGATTGAGAAATAGTACCCTTCCTTGAGTAGCTTGGATTTGCATGATAAAGTGTTTTCCATGATAGCTTGATCTAGCATAAGTAAGGTGTTTTTCCTTAATAGACTTGAATTGGTAATCCATAACCATTCATGAGTGATGATGTGTTGTGGACTAGTAAAGAGGTACTCTTCCATGACTAGTATGAATATGAGGGACAAGTCCCTAATCAAAGTAGCATGTATATAATGAAACAAGATTACTTTAAGGGAGTATTGTAAGTACGTTTTGATATGAGATTTACTTGTGTGATGTATACCTAGTTTGGATTGTAGGTTGAAAGGCCCTTCCAATACATGTGTGACTAAAGGTGAATGTTCCCTTGTCTATGAGAAATAAGCTAAGGATGAAATCAAAAGAGGATAAATACGAATGAGGGCCTAAAGTGACTTCCTTAGCATGGGTGGGATTATGGGGTCTTATCCATGCATTGCACAAGCTTGCCTTGAGGTGACTTATGGAGTGTTTCTCTTATGTCATGCGAAACTAGATGCATTGATTATGCCTATGACTATGTTTTTATCTCTTATGCTTATAGCCTATGTCTTATAATGATGTCTCTTATGCTTATGACTTATGTTGTTGTCTGTTATGATTTTGGTATATGTCTTATGTTGTTGTCTCTTATGATTTTGGTATATGTCTTATGTTGACTAATGCCTCTACTATGATTATGTTGATGATTATGCTAGTCATCATATTTAGTACATATTTGTACTCGTGGCTAGGCTCCTAGTAGAGCAAGAAGAGAACTTTTGGTGAGTTCTCATAGCATCAAGGACTTGATCACCCTTTCCTTTTTATGTTAGAACTATTGTATGGGCTGTGTCCCAAAGACTATTCATGTTTTAACTGGTTTGAGACAAAGTGTAAGACTTTCGCTTTGTTTTATGAGACTTTGATGTTAAGAAAAATGTATTCAATTTCCACTCATTTCTATTATCTTATGTTGTAAGAAGCTAAGGAGATTGTATGAGGCCTCTCGGGGTCTTGTACGCCTTGTTACATCTAGGGGTACCCCTGAGTCGTGATAGGAGACGAAGTTTTACATGCGTTCTAGCTATCCTCAGCTTTTCGAAGCTTTAGGTACTTTATTTTACTTTATGTTTGAAGATGAACATGGTTTCTAGTGGGAAATAATGTAATGAACTGCAGGATCATTTTTGAAAAATTTTGGTGAAGTTTTGTGCCCTGTGTGAATTGTTGTTGCTGGTGTCTGTTATATTGTATTACGTTCGCGGAATTTGTCCCCATTCCCAAAAATTCGTGTGGTCTGACCACCGCTTTCGCAAAGGCTTGACCTCGATTGCGAAGGGCGAAGTGTCTCGCCTTCACGTTTGTGATTTTCTTTATGCATTCATTATAGGTAATAAGCTTTCACCTCCACGTTCGTGGGATTCAGGCACGGAACACAGAGAATTAAAAGACTAGCAATATGTTTTCTTCCAAAATATGGTTTTTCCTATTTTCACCATTTTTGGACTTCAAAAACCCTTGGTAGGCGATTTCAAAGAGGAATTTCGTGATAATCTTTTAAGTAAGTATTTATTACCCTAAATCTTCATTTCCCATTACTCTTCATAAGTTTAAACATCAAATTAGGGATTTTGAACTTTAAAGTTTGGGAGTTTTCAAGAACTAAAGGTTTTAATAAAAATTGTCATTATGGTTTGATTTTAGCTCCATTTTTAAAATGATTTTCACTGGTAAGTTTCAAAATTTTTTGGTAAGTTTCAAATTTTTTGAGTAACACATTTTTGTACAAATTTCAGATGTAACCCTCATTTTTGGAAATGGGTGTTTGGGACAGTTTGTCCTTGTTTTCCAAAATTCTTGATATGGATGTTGCTAGTGCCAAATTCATATTGATGTTTTGAGGCAAGTGAATTTCTTGACCTTGGTTAAATCTACTTATTGTGTGTTGAGGAGTAACGAAATTTGGTGAAGGGTTTGATATTTGTGATTACATGTTCATATGGAATGATTCTAATGATAAAAAAGGGTGATAAAGAGGCAACCTGATAGTAAATTGGTGTGTTATACTTTGTGGATGGATTCAGGGGTTATATTGACTCATTATTGGTGTTGTATCACATTTGTGTTGATATGGATTGTGTGTTGATATGAAATTGTCATTTTCTCATTAATTGTGTGAACATGCCTATTTGCATTAGTTTTGGAACATTGTGATTAGACCTATTGCGATGAGGATGTCAATTGAAAATGGTTCCGGTGATATATATAAATATATCGGGCGGTTTATTGTTGATTTTGTTGGTTTCCTTTATTTCTACGTTTTTTCCCTTTTCTAGTTTACCCATTCTTTCTTCTAAATTATATATATATATATATATATATATCAAGAACAAAGTCCCATCAAATTTGAAACTTATTTGCGTAGTCGGGAAAAGAGATAAAAGACATTAAACCGTACAAAGAGATTACTTGGTCAGGGCATACTTGTTAAACTATCATTCACAAAGATGGTTTAAAAGGCACCACATACTTACTGAATAGTCACTGATAGACGACGATTCCCTCAAGTGAGATGCATTATAAGGAGGTGTGAGGATGATGCCATGGGGGAGGTACACAACTGTGATTAAAGATCTCGTCCATAGGAGAAGTGTCTTGCTCGTGATTTTTGATGCATCGAAAGAAGATGCTAAGGCACATGATGCGGCTACGAGGAGGTATTACAGCCACATAGCTATAACTAAATTTTTGAAAGATAACCTCGGAGATTTTCTCAAGAAGTCTATTCGTAAGAACGAAAGTGATGATAATAATGATAACTCCAATCATTTGGTCCTAATACGCTTTCAAGTTGTCTTCCTACGAGACTCCGGCGCAGTGAACTTTCAAAAATGAAGAAGCCAAAAAGTGACGATGAACTTTTTGGGGTGATGCTAATGACGACTACAACACTATGCCTCTAAATCATGAGATCACCCTTGCACCGTTAGGGAGCATGTGAAACCATCATCGAATATTGAATGCATGACATTTCATAAGTCCCTTTTGCCTTTAATTTCCTTTTAAATTCATAAAATATAAAAGGAAAAAATGAATACGAGAGAGTCTACCTCATTTATTTCAAGAAATCTATATATTTATTTTCATTTTTTCTTTTTTGGGTTGATTCTTGTTCGATCTTGATTTTTTTTATCGAGATGCATAGATCCTTAATTCCTTTTAGATCAAGATGTATAGATCCTCAAGATGTATAGATCCTCTAGTGGCTCTTCTTTTCTCCTTTTCAATTTCTCTTCGTGGGCTAGTAACGAATCTTTCAATTATTCTACCGTCATAAAGTCTAAATCTTTAGACTCCTCAATAGCACACACCACACAATCAAATTTAGGTGTTAAAGAATGAAGGATCTTTTCTACCGCACGCACATCATCTACTTTCTCCCCGTATCTTCTTAGTTGATTTACAACAGTCATCAATCTTGAACAGAAATCCGAAATGGATTCGGATTCTTTCATTTTTAAAACTTCAAAGTCAGCCCTTAGAGTTTGAAGTTTTATCTTCTTTACTTTATCAACTCCTTGGAGAGAATTTTGTAAAATCTCCCAAGCTTCTTTTGAGGTGGTTGCAGCGCCACCTTCTCAAACATTCCATCATCCAAACATTGATGGGTAAGAGTGAGGGTCTGTTGATCTTTCTTTCTTGTCTTTAACAAGACCTCCTTTTCATTTGAGGGCTAAGTTTCCTCATTAACGGGCTTTGTATACCCTTTGTCTATGATGTCCCAAATACCTTGAGAGCCAAGAATGGCTTTCAGTTGTAGACACCACTTTTCATAATTTTCTCTGGTGAGACGGGGGTACTGAAAGGACAACGGACTATTATTTGTCATCGCTCTGATACCACGTTGTAGGACAAAATGAAAATCGCACCCAGGATAATGTCCAAACTAAATAGCAATAAGAAGAGAGTAACAACGACACCAAATATTAAAATGGGGTAAATGTGATACCCAAATAAGTAATACAATAATATTGATGAAAAACTTGGTAGTGTCAAAAGACTGCTACTCAACACTCTTTTATTTCTTACAACTCACAATAATATTACTTCCACACTATTTTCTCACAAACTAAGAAATAGTTTGTGGATTACTCTTTCTACTCTCTATTGTTTCTCTATTTTGGTGTGTCTTCAAGTGTTCAATTACTACTCTATTTATAGAGTTTTTGAACCTCTTGATTACATCATTAGTGACATAATGTGATAGCCAAATTCCACAAAATTTAGCTTCCAAACTCTACCAAACTATGACTACCTACTTCCACAAATGTG
>JAJOOS010023139.1:0-27796 GCA_029582725.1 Solanum chiquidenum | reverse complement strand
TAAGTCAAACGTTTAATTTATATTTGATTAAGGAATAATATAATTATAAGTAAGATTAAATAAATAAGAGTAATCATTAAAATTTATAAATAAATACAGTTGTCGCGATATTTTTCAATCTTGATAATTATTTTCTCGACGCAAATTTTATTGCTACAATATGATCGGATTTAGAAGTATTCCTTAGTTAGTTTCAAAAATTAAATAACGTTTGTATACAACAATAATAGAGACAAGACCCATAATTATAGTTTAAAAAAATACATTCTCTCATACTTATTTTAATGTTATGTCAAACATATAATTACTCGATTTTATTGTTTGTGTTGAGGTAGAGTTGAATTTTTTTAGTTGCTTATATCTGATCCGACTCATTTATATTTGACCCGCCCCGCTTATATGGATACTAATAGTGTGCTTATGGAAATCCTGCCTCCGCCACTGCTCATGACCATTACCAATCATTACCAAAACGACAACAACTATGGTTGATCACTACTATCAACCAATACCCCATAAGATATTATCCAAACTATCATCATTAGTCAACACCATTTCAAATCAACACACAATCACCATCGTTAGTCACTGAGGCAAACCTAAGATTTGAAGACTTCGGGTGCACTAATATTACATTGGCTCAAATATGAGCTCTAAAATATACTTAAAATAAAAATAGTGAAATAGCACTCGAGTTGGACTTGAACCTAGGTCTTGCGAGTGGTTCCTCGAACTTTTACCAATAGCACAATGACACTCCTATGCTCCTTATGTATGCATTGTTAATTATATCCTAATTTCGTTAGTTTCTCAAGATAGATATACATATATACACATAATTTTTTTCCGAAGATAGATATACATATATGCACCCTCATCTATAGGGGTACGTCCGGCTCTGGTTAGTCATTACTATCACCAATTGTCATATAAAAATTCTAAAATATTTTATTGATATAATCATGTCAATTTAATATTTTATTTAAATTTTTTTCATTATTATGTTTTAAACAAAGACAAATTTTATATATTCAGATGTTGAAAAAAAAGCAAATCTCAATTATATAGTATTCAAATCTTATTTTTTAATGCACTATCTTAGTATTCAAGTGAATGGGGGGTTTAGTTAGTATTCAAAGGCATATTTAAATTCATACCTCTATATCTTAATCACATATATTTTAATATTACATTCACATTCAGACATCTTAATCTTAATAAAAACATACTACTTTCAAATTTGGACACCTAACTTTGCTTTTCTCTTATATTTAGGATAAAGTGAGTAGTACTAATTATTATTGAACAACAAATTAAAGTATAGAGAATATGCCAATTTGGTGTATAAGTTATGTTTTATATTCAAAATGATGTCTCTTAGTTTCCTAACTCGTGACTGATCAAAAAGTTAGAATAATTAGTATCTTATTTGAGCCTATAATGAGCTTTAATCATCTTTGACTTTTGGCTTCTAATAATGTGAAACAACTTTAAACTCCAAAAAGTTGGGTAGGAATAATTAGGATATTTGCATTTTTTTTTTGTCACCAAGGTGGTGTTATAAATAATTTGCTATTGTTTCAATTATTTTATCATATACATGCTATTTAATATCGGTATATGGAGTATGATTTTGTTTATCAAAATTTGAACATATGTGGACAAATTATTTAATGTATTTGTCTGTATTTATTTGAACTTGAGATCAACTAATTCGCTAAAATGGATAAAAAAAATAAGTATTCGTCCAATTTATTAAATTATTAATTTATTTTAATTAGCTAAATATGAATCATATTTGTATTATTTGCATATATTTGATGCTTTGGATTTTAGATTTTTTTGGGTTTTTGTGTTTTCTCCTAAAATAAGTTTATAACCCAATTGAGTCAAGGATTTTATTACCACTTTAAGATTAGTAAAAACTATAATTCAAACAAGTCAAAGAAGTTGGGTAGGACATTACTTGTCATAAGAATTTTGATTAATATTTTAAAATATATTTTTTTATTATTTTGTTATAAAAAATTATAATTCATAATATTTTCTTATAATTTTTGAATATTTAAATTTTTAGTTCAAAATATTAAATTAATATAACTTAATTTAGGTTTGAATATTAATAAAATTGACTCTAGAAAAATAATCTCTCCATTCCATATTAAGTTAATTTTTGAGGCATTTTTCATTTTTCAAATAACTTAATTGTTCAGTTTTCAAGACTACTTTTAAAGTGTTCTTTCAATTTTACCCTTCATTAGTTAGTATTGGAATTAGTGATTAATTAATATTTAGTTATTTTAATCATAAATTTAACAAAATAAGGGTAAAAAATAGAAAACTAGGTTCAATGCATGCCTTAATCTACTTTTCTTAAAGGGTGTGAAACACCTCAAAAATTAACTTAATATGAAATGAAGGAAGTAATAGATAACAAAATAAAAATGAAATTGACTTATTTTTCTTTTCAGTCAATTTCAAAAAAATTGACATATTTCTATATTTAGTATTATTTAATTTTAACTATTCATTTTATCCTTAATGACATACTCCCGTCATACTTGTTTACCATAAATTTCATATATAGTCACACATTCATCTATGACTTGTTTTTATACTCTATATTTCATAAGTCAATCTTTTTTTTTCTTAAATTTCGCATCAAATCCAACTATACCACATAAATTAAGACAGATGGAATGGTAGAAATGAATGAGAGTAGTTTTGCCGCCATACCGACCTTAGTATTCTCACTCTGACTCTTTTTATATAAATTTCATAACCTTCTTAGATAAGTGTACCCTTCCATTTAATGAAAATTTTCATTTCCCCATTTTCCACACTTTTACATTTCATTCAAATTTCCAAGTCTGTTTCAACACTACTATATATATAAATTAACCAGTACTAGTACTAGTTTGTGTTGTTATTGTTAGTGTCAAAAAATGGAAGAAAATAGAGTTATAGATATAACAACAGGTAGTTTTGAGGTGCATAAAGTTGTATCACCACCACATAGAAGCACTTTGTTGAAACTGAAAAACAGGCTTAAAGAAACTTTCTTCCCTGATGATCCTTTAAGACAATTTAAAGGACAGACAATGAAACAAAAACTGATTCTTGGTGCTCAGTATTTTTTTCCTATACTTGAATGGTGTCCTAATTATGGATTCAACATGTTTAAATCTGATATCGTATCTGGACTCACCATTGCAAGTCTTGCAATTCCTCAGGTTCATTCCTTTTTTTGATGATTTCTATGTTTTAAAGTTGATATGTGTTAACATTCTGTTTTTTTTTTTTTTTTTGAGTTGCAGGGGATTAGCTATGCAAAATTGGCTAACTTACCTCCAATTGTTGGTCTTTGTGAGTATTGTTATTTTGATATGTTATACTCGAGCAGAGAGGGGTATGGTCTGAGTACATTCTACCAGACTATAGGCCCCACTAATTGTAGGTACTCATGTAGTATGTATATTTCAGACCTCACTTATGATATTTTACTGGTATTGTAGATTCGAGTTTTGTGCCTCCTCTTGTTTATGCTGTTCTTGGAAGTTCAAGGGATTTAGCAGTAGGACCAGTTTCAATTGCATCACTTGTATTAGGATCTATGTTGAGAGAAGTGGTGTCTCCAACTAAAGATCCAATCTTGTTCCTTCAACTTGCTTTTTCATCTACTTTTTTTGCTGGACTATTTCAAGCTTCTTTAGGTTTTTTAAGGTATAAAATCATATACTCCCTTGTGGCATGTCCAATTTATGCGACACGTTTCGTTTTTTGAGAGTTAAGTTTGATCGAAAATTTGCTCATGAAATCTTCAAATTTTTTTAAAATGAAATCTCAAAATTCGAAATGTGTCACATAAATTGGGAGAAAGTACCTTTTTTTTAATACTTGAAATTCTTTTTGTTTTGTTGTAATATTTTTTTTTTATGAATTTTGCAGACTTGGGTTTATTATTGATTTTCTTTCAAAAGCAACATTGATTGGATTCATGGCTGGAGCTGCTATTATAGTGTCATTACAACAACTCAAGGGTCTTCTTGGCATCACTAATTTTACCAAGCAAATGGCAATTATACCTGTTCTAAGTTCTGTTTTCCACACAATTAATGAGGTTAATTACTACACTTATCTTTTAACCCCTTTTAATCTATAGTTTAATAGTCAATGTAACTGATAATTGTATTAATTTGCCTGTCTTGGGATTATATAAAACTAAATTTGTCTTTAGTCTTTCAGCTTTTTGGCACAAATTTTCATAGAATTGTATTTGTGTGTGTCTTTAGTAAAAGAATACTCACATGCTGACTTGGCTTTTAATGCAATCATGTGAAATCAAGATTCTCAAATGAAGTAGTTTGATTAGATACGGAATTTAAGAAATAAAGATTTGTTTTTGAATATGTGGTGTTGACTTACTGATGTGCGTGGTTTTTTAGATTTTGTGGTCTTAAACGTAACAGCTAGAATATTGAGATTGAAAAACTTACGTACTAAATATAAAAAGAGTTAAAATGATAGTTAAATTGAGATGGAAAGAGTAGTTTCATTGTGAATATAAAATTTACTGTACTGTTTGAAGTCAAAGGGGTTGACCCTTTGAGTCCAAAAAAACTTTAAAGGGAAAAGATAGTAGGTGCTTCACTTCACTTACATATTTATTACTCCCTCCGTCTTATGGTCTTAGTTTGACTGAGCACGAAACTTAAGACAAAATGAGAGTCATTTAAATTTCAAACTTGTCATATAAAATATTGAAATTGGGCAACTTATTAAATAAAAAAGAGACGTTCTTTTTTAGGACAGTCAAAAAAGAGAAAGTAACACATTTAAATTGAAACGTTGAAGTACTAGTTTGAGGGACTTGACTGATGTAATATTGTATGTGCAGTGGTCATGGCAAACTATATTAATGGGATTTTGCTTCTTGGTGTTCCTCTTATTGACCAGACACATTGTAAGTATAGTCATTTAAATCTTGTGACCTTAAACATATCATATTAACTGCGATTTCAAAGTTGTAACGCTTTTGAAAACAGGGTATGAGAAAACCGAAGTTATTTTGGGTGTCAGCAGGTGCCCCTCTTTTATCTGTCATTATATCTACCCTTATTGTCTTTGCAATCAAAGGTCAAAATCATGGCATTAGCATTGTAAGTTTCTAAAAACCAAACAATTAATTTTTTTATTTACTATATATTTGTTTAATCAATATCTTTATTTATTGATAGATTGGAAAATTACAACAAGGATTAAATCCTCCATCATGGAACATGTTACATTTTAGTGGAAGCTACTTGGGACTTGTAATCAAAACTGGAATAGTCACTGGCATACTTTCACTTACTGTAAGTTGAACACTCAAATTGTGTACCATTTCACATGACGCTCTTTCTTTTTTAGTCCGTCCAAAAAAGAATGTCAGACACTAGAATGTTCAGACATACAAATATCTAACGATTGTTTTAGAGCACAAGTTTTAGAAGTCTGTCCTTTTTTTCTTAAATACTATGTCAAGTCAAATGGTGTGACATAAAATGGAACAGAGAGAGTATGATGGCGTAACTTGATGAGTTTGTAAAAAAAAAATATAGGAAGGAATTGCAGTGGGGAGGACTTTTGCTGCTTTAAAGAACTATCAAGTGGATGGAAACAAAGAGATGATTGCTATTGGGCTTATGAACATGGTTGGTTCTTCTACTTCATGCTATGTCACAACCGGTACGTACATGTACATGATCATGCTCGACCTTTATCATCGATTTGATGTGTATATATGTTGTAACAAACGTTACTTGTGATCAGGTTCATTCTCGCGGTCAGCAGTGAATCATAATGCAGGAAGTAAAACAGCAGTGTCTAACATAGTAATGGCAGTGACAGTGATGGTTACACTACTTCTCCTCATGCCTCTATTCCAATACACTCCTAATGTTGTGCTCGGAGCCATCATCGTTACTGCTGTTATTGGACTTATCGACATCCCTGCTGCTTTTCAAATCTGGAAAATCGATAAATTTGATTTCCTAGTCTTGTTATGTGCATTCTTCGGTGTCATATTCGTTTCTGTTCAAGATGGTCTTGCTATTGCAGTAAAGTTTCTTCCTTCCATTATTTCGTTCATTACTTGCTTTTTACGAGTGTTGTTAGCCTTATTATGTTCTGTTTTTTTCTCTGTTTCAGATTGGCATATCAATTTTAAAGGTGTTGATGCAAATTACAAGGCCAAAAACAGTGATGTTAGGGAATATACCTGGTACTGGAATTTATAGAAATGTTGATCATTATAAAGAAGCTTTGAGTGTTGCTGGTTTTCTCATTTTAAGTATTGAAGCTCCAATCAACTTTGCCAATGTTACTTATCTTAAAGAAAGGTTAGTACTATAACTCCCCTGCATCACATTGCATCGTGTTACATTTTTCTTCCTTCCGTACTTATGTATCTGCCATCAAAAGGATTTCAAGATGGATACAAGACTACGAGGAGGAGGGAGCCAAGAAACAATCGGGGCTTAGAGTTGTGGTCCTCGATTTGTCTCGTAAGTTCTTCCTTCCTTCAATCAGGAAACAGTTCCTTCAACTGTCTTCTTTCTTATAACAAAAACTTAACTTGCAGCTGTGAGTGCCATTGATACAAGTGGAATCTCATTGTTCAAGGATTTAAGTATGGCATTGGAAAAGAAAGGACTTGAGGCAAGTACCACTAAGTGCCTGTTTAGATGTTTTTGACTCTTAGTAGTTTTTTAGTTTCGGAGTTGTTTGGAAAAGTTTTAAAATAAGTTAAAAGTCAAAAGTATGGTACTATCTACTTACGACTTTTTACCTTTTTAACTTTTCAGATGAAATCAAACTACTCTTTAACACTTCTCTTTTTTCTATTCTATTGCAGTTTGTATTGGTGAATCCAATAGGTGAAGTAATGGAAAAACTACAAAGGGCTGATGAAACCAAAAATTTGATGAGACCAGATGTCCTTTTCTTAACAGTTGATGAAGCAGTAGCTTCACTTTCTTCAACTGTTAAGTATCAAATACCAGAACATGTTTGATATTTTTTCTACTGTATAAGCTTTTGTAATTCTATTTGGTTCTATCAATCACCTTTTAGATTCACTACAATACTTGAATTGTACAACCAAAACATTAGCTAAGAAAGCATTATTCATATCAATACAAATAATTTGTTTAAACAACCTCATCTTTTACTTGAAAGGAATAGTTATTGTTGTTGTTGGTTATGGTGAATTCAAACTTCTCTAAGACTGGGGTACATTGGCACCAAAGCTATTGTAATGTATCCAAAAGTATAACCTTTTTTTCGGAAACTACCTCTCTGACCCTATGAGATAGTGATAAAGGTTTGTGAACACTCTACCCTCCCAAGCCGCACTTACGAGATTCCATTGGGTATGTATTGATGTATATGAATATTTCTAGTTTTGTTTCATTCGACATGAGGTTTAAAACTTGTAATCTTAAACATGTCGTATAGCAAGGAATTAGAGACTACCCTATAAATAAAGGAAGTCGATGAATGCGAGTTAGCTGGAATCATACATTAAAACACATACAAGTGGCAAGGACACAAAAAAAAAATCACCTTTGATTAGAAAACTTTTGCAAGATTGATTCTTATACTATGTATGACTCTGATTTGTTGAGCAGTTACAGATTAGTATTTACAAAGATGGAGTCACAAATTATACATTTTGAGGGTATTAAATCGAAAGTCGATTAGAAGGAGATCAGTCACCCAATAAAAATGTGACGATCACAAAAAGCTATGAGATTGTTCTTTGGTTAATGTTCAAATGAGCCAGTCACTGATGGTGTCAAGCAGTAGCTTTGCTGAATCAACTCTATAACTTAACTATTGTCTCTTCCTCTGGTAGAGTGAATAACCAACAAAAGCAGACATAAAAAATGTCCATAGAACCTGTGATCGCAAGATAGAAGTTAAGTCAGAACTTAAAGTTTTACAGAGAGGGAGGGAGAAGAAAACGAGGGAAATAGGTACCGTATTAATCATTTGCCATCGTTCAAGCCTTTTAATTCTTGACTGCATGTCTTCAATTACACCATCCAATGGTGAAATCTCTCTACTGGGTGAGGACTCTGAAGATGAACTGCTTCCCTGTTTGCAATACACAAAGCACTGATCAATAAGAGACTGACTAATCACTACACTTGATTTCCGACAGTAAGCTCAACCTAGATGTTATAACCATATAGAAACAAACCACAACGTTAGAGTATAATGTGAGTGAGCTCAATCTATATACTATAACACTGTAAAAGCATACCATAACGTCAAACTAGTAGATGAGGGAAATAGGTGGTGTATCACATGAAGGTGTATATGATTCATGAATTGATGGGAAGTACATGAAAGAGCTTCTTTGCTGGAATTGTCAGGATGTCATCCATATGGCATTTGTTGTTAAAAAACTTGTTACTCCTTCGGCAAATATTTATTAAAAAAAAAAAAAAAAAAATTCTTTATATTTTCTACTGGCATATAAATCTCTGGAACGCTAAACAACTCCTAGCAAAGCATGACATAAAGTAGAGATCTCCTATATAGATCTTATTCTTCCTTTTGCCTTATCTTTCACTAAATTTGTACAGATCCCAAGAAATTGCAATTTGCAGGTCCTGTGAGACAACTTCCTTCGAAATGATTCACGCCTACCTTGTCTCTATTCAATACCTTCACTCACCATGATTTTACATCTACATATCGGTGCATTTGGTGGTCGACGCAAGACATGACCATATTATCTCAAGCGACCTTTCATGTTATCCTCGATATGTACTACTCGATCTTTCTAGCAAATATAATCATTTCTAATCTTCTCTAATCTTGTATGACCACATATAGCATCCACACTCTGCAACACTCATCTTGTGGATGTATTGGACCTTAGCCTTCCAATACTGACCATATAACGTTGTTGGTAGACATTTTTCTATGACGTAACACCTGGGTAGCATTAAGAAAAGGACCGAGTTGGGGTTTTAACCCAAAAATTGAGCAAAAGGACAAATCTGGACAATTTGTTTTAGTTGGAAGAGAAGAAATGAAACAAACAATGCTCAAGGTTTAAAGCATAAAAAATGAACAAATTGTTTTAGTTGGAGGAACAAAAATGAAACAAGCAATGCTCAAGGTTTAAAACATAAAAAAAACCATAGTCGAAGGACCAAAGATATTAATTTTCATATTAAAAGAAAAAGGAGAAGTTCACCAAGAAGGAGCTTTATATGGTTTGAAGTAAAAAGAGAAATAATAAAACAAAACAAAACAAGAAAATGAAACCTCACGGATAGCCTTGAAAATTTTCAAGCTTGGAGGAAGACAGAACTATCAGCAGAATTTCTAGTGCAAACTCAATTTCAACTACCATTCTTCTTTAATTAAGAAAAACCAATTCCAACAACCATGTCCAGACCATCATCCAAGTCAACCAGTGGTCCTACCATCATTAATCCAACAGCCTAATCAAGTTTTCAGATTAAAGGTCAAGTCAAATCTTGTGAGTTGTTGACGAAATCATATATTTGTATCAAATGCTAACTTGAGCCAATTTCCACTTTGATTTGTAAGAGTGTAAAGTAACACTAACGGCATAGTTAAACACAAAATGTTTCTCAGCAAATGCATGAACAATGAGAAACTCAGAAACAAATGATCGAAGTAAATATTGGCCTCAACCACTTCCAAGTTACTACACCATAACGGGAAAGGGCATAGATTATCATCCGTATAAGCAAAACCAAGCTTCAGTGCTTCTGAAGCTTCCTTCTACATTCATCTAATATCAATACATCAATCAAGAGAAACCAAAAAATTGAGGTATGCCAGCCCACCAAATAAGATTACCTGAGATTGTATATATTCCACAAGTTCTTGCAGCCTTGCTGCCTGCTGGGAATGGATACCACTTGAACTTCCCCTTAATGCAGGCAACCTTTCTAGAACTAGTTGAAGATAACTCTGTGAAGAAATTTAGAAAATTAAGCTATCAGTTTGGACTGTTTCTGACGTGAGACAGAACATCCGTCTGATAGTAATAGCAATGTCAAATCAGAAAGAAAAAAAAAAAGAAGAAGCCGGAAGTCAAAACCTTTGTGGTATATGAACCATCTAGTTTGAGTGTTGAGCCAGCGGCTGCAACAACCTCTTTATTGATCCCTTTAATCTGTATGTAAGGACTAGGAACATCTTGTAGATGATCAACCTCTATAAGAATCTGAAAAGAAGAACCCTTTACTTCCCAGAGACAAAGTCGCATATGAAAAAGTGTACCTTAATAGGAAATATCAACTATACATAACACTTTTCTGAACCCCTTTTTTTAGTAGCTTTAATTCCACTCCAAGCAGGAAGAAACAAGAGACAGAATATATTAAAGGGTTTAACGTTGAAACTAATTGTGAAGAAGATAGAGTGCAGCATATTAGCAGGGAAACATAAATTATCAGGAATCAGTCCTGAAGCACATCGGATAAAAGATAAATCAGGTTCAACAAAATTACTGTGAAACACCTAGGAAGACTACTGAAGACCTGCAATAGCAACTAAAAAAACTCATATCAGTAGTCACATAGGGATCGTGACTGTCTACTATATGCTACAGACTAAAAAGCAGTCACCGATCATCCATCTACTTATTGGATAAGCATTCAAATACATATTGAGCTTTGAAAACCCAGTTATGACAAAATACACTCCACAAAGATCTAAAGCTGAAACTGATTCAAGAAGTTCTCAACAAGCTTATTTGCCTTGTATTCCATGATCTAAACCCAGTTATGACAAATGTTTGAGTTAGCCCAAGTGTTATTACTAAGCTGGTCTTTCATCAGTTTAAGATATAAATTGTATCTCACACCTACATATATCTTATATTCCATGATCATTTAAGTCATGAATACATATTCCTTTTCTCTTATTTCTCACAGAAGACAATAGACAAGTCTTTAGTGTGTTTCAGTATGATAAAAGTATCCACAAAACTGAGAGTACCTTTCCATCTTGGTAGATATAAGCTGAAGCTTCAATATACGCAACTGCTTGATACCTGAAATCAGAAGTTATAAAGCATAAGAATTTGATTAAAATAGACTGACTAGGATATAACCTACAAAAGATATAACTGCATGATAAGAGCCAATTCACATTTGAATTAGTGTTGAATTATTACTCAATATAGAAATGTGTCGTTCTTTTTGGGACTTGACTAAAAAGGAGAGCGAGTCATATAAATTGGGACAGAGGAAGTAATACTTATGAGAAAGAATAGAGATAATATGGACTAAGAAGTGTTAAATGGAAGGGGGGGTTAATCATCACAATGCAGCTAGATTGGATACGTTTTTCTATTCAATGGAATGAGAAGAAACTTTTAAGAATATCATACATATCTGATCATAGCCCCCTATTATGCTAGAATGTGGAAACTGGGAAATAGTAGAGATCCTACTTTAAGTTTGAAAATTGGTGGCTCAAGTGGAAGGCTTCAATGATCTAAATCATAGCCAAATCAAGATATGGTGGAGGAAGTAGAACCTTTCGTTGATTTCGTAGGGCAACCATAATATTTTTATTTTTTTGAAGATACCCACCGTGGGTTGTAAGATCCCATCTCACAGTTCAAATGATGAGTTTTTTGTGTGAAAACATGGTTACCTTTATCTGGA
This sequence comes from Solanum chiquidenum, assembly GCA_029582725.1. Lineage (NCBI taxonomy): Eukaryota > Viridiplantae > Streptophyta > Magnoliopsida > Solanales > Solanaceae > Solanum > Solanum chiquidenum. The sequence continues at coordinate 16,088 of JAJOOS010023139.1, read as the reverse complement.
AAAAAAGAAGTGTTAAATGGAAGAAAAAGGGTAGAAGCAGCGGATTGCAGAGACATTCAATATTTCCTAGGGTCATTTTGAGAAAAGTGAGCCTGGTTTGTTATCCTTTTAACAATCTGTATCTTGTTCTTTTTTTCTTGCTTTTTCCATGCAATTTTGAGAGCTTATCCAGTAAGTAGGTTGCAATCATATTGTCTGAGAACAAGTATTTTATTTACTCATTACCATAAGAGGAAAAAATGGTAGAATAAAGCTAGGACCAACTATTGGTGAGAAAAAGATAGATTAAAATTCCCTGAACTATTGATACAACAAAAGTATACTCATTATCTGCCGAAAGCAAATGAAATTATGAAACATAGAAATGAAGGGATGCGAGAGCAAGAAATGTCCCAATAAAAACTAGCTTCCATTGTCAAATATTCCACATACCCAAGATTAAGGAGTCCTGCAACAGTACTAATGCTGATATCGAAGTCCACTTTGGGCTGAATAATATAATTTCCTTCTCTTATAGGCTTCATATGTAGCAGTAGAAAACATAAGCCAGTATGGTCAAGCATTTGCACATAATTTTCAGAAAAAGAAACTGTACAGCATGTCCTTTGAATAACTACATTTGTATGCATTTCAAACCACACACCTCACGTATTAGCAGTGCAAACCTTCCTTCACATATTCTGACTCTAATGGAATCACTCTCTGTTAACTGGCCATTGGCAGGTATTCCAGGAAGCCTCAAGTATATATCAACAAAATTCTGGACGGAACTACATATCTTGGAAGGATCAAGAATTCTCAAAATGTCTTGATATGCCACCTGTAAACAGTTTGCTAGTTAAAGTAACATAATGAAATTGTTCTGGGTCCTTCCTAGTAGCAGAAAGGAAGCAACAGACCTGATTATTGCTTTTCAGCACAAACAATGAACTCTCAGGGGAGAGCACAGGATCAAAATCATTCCTGATTTTTAGCTGCAGAACAATAAAGGCAAAGCACCATGAATATTGCTAGCAATTTACTAAATAACAGATAATCGGATTTCTATTGCCACTTTATGTCAAAAGCCACTTCAATTACATGATATTGTATAAGACTTATCTCATGCACTGTTACTTATTACAAAGTATAACGTCATACATAATGCACCAAAAAAAATGAAGTATATACATAAACTTCCACATTGTAGCCATGCAAAATTAACATTATTAAGAGTTGATGACAAAAGAACAATTACTCAAATTTCTAGTAGCAAATTCTTCTTGATTTAGATGATGATTAAATTCCAAAGCCCAACTATGTCCAAATTTAAACTATCTAGCGAATACTATGTAAAAAATGTCAAAAGTAAGCATATTTCCAGAATAGACTAACATGTGCATGAACAAGATGTGGCTCAATGTACTGCTGGAACATTGGAAACACTGTTGTCATAATTTCATTTTGGGACATAAAGCAGCCAACTCTACTCTTGTCTCTTTGAACTCGAGAGAGAAGATGTGAATGCACACCTCCAACCTGTTCCAAAACGGGGCAATAAAATCATTGGTGATAAATTTCTTAGCTGAATGCTTTCACAAAAAAAGTGGAGCAAATTCAATATTATCATGTATAACATCATCATACTTACAACAGCAATCCACAAATCCAGTGATTTTCTGATGTCGGGGTGCAAAGCATAAACACCTTCAAAGATGACCTAGCCAAATTAAGCAGATCTTACTCAGCTTGCCTAATTATTTTTTTATTTTTTATTTTTTTGGAGAAAGGTAATGTTGTATTCATCAGCATTAAGGACACGAGACCTCCAAAAATTGGTTCCAACACAAAAACAAGAAGAAAAGCCTAGCTTACCTAATTACTAAGGTTAAACAGCAAAAGCCAACAGCTAAACCCACAGTAAACTTCACAACTTTGAGAAGGAAATCAATTTTACTTACCTGATTCGACCTATATCCTCTATTTTCTTATTTAGATCGTACAAAGACTTAGTAAAAGTAAGAAAAAACTCATGCATACCGCCACCACTCATTCTTTTTTCGTGTCTTGTTCTTCTTATTTCTTTCTTCTACTTTTTTTTTGGTGGGGTGGGGGTGGGGGGATTGTTACACATCATACCACTCCACATTCTTCAGAAACTTCAAGCTCCTTGAAGCCACTACGAGCGCCTGTTTCAAGGTCAAAGATGGGTACTTTCGTTCTTCGGCAATTTCTGATGTCACTGATATTCTACAAATGACAAAAACAAGTTCAGGAATTGAGAAGCATGGCCAGGGAATGAAAATCATACAGGACTACCACAAGTCATGCCAAATACAAGCAGTTCAAAATTATTACCCCAAAAGTAAGACTTCCAAAAAATTTCACCGAGTCTTTTTAGAAAGTAAAAAGTTCTCAGCCTTTTAACTGAGATCAAGTGTAGTCTCTGCTCTTATCATTTCTTTTCTTAAATAATTAATACATTATTTTTTCAATGTAAGTAGAATGTGCAATGGATACTATAAAGTGAACAACAAATTACAAGCTCCTGAAAAGACAGGACAATCTCAATGAAGAAGAGAGTAGCTTTCTGCTCTTCTATAATGGACTACAATACCAGATGCGAAACTAAAATTTGGCCTTAGGTATTGGATCTATCACAAGACAACTAAATGAGAGTCTTGATTTTGAAGAACTTCTCTGTACCATAAATAAAAGCTCTCATACACTGGAGAAAAAGGTTTGTACCAAAACAACTAATGAATCCCAATACCCTAACAAATCCCCCTTAAAAGCATACAGAAGATTTAAATGGCCATCCATTCTATTAAGTGACATATGGAAAAGAGGTTGAGCCATATGTTGCTTATCCACCAATCCGATCAAGGTTGAGCCATATGTTGCTTATCCACCAATTTGAAGATTACTGTTTTGAGTCTTTCAGTCAGCACCTTATAGATTATCTCATAAACAGAACCAACCAAGCTAATAGGCCTGAAATCTCTCAACTCTCTGCCCATTTCTCTTTAGAATAAGAGCTATATACGATGCCCAGACCTCTTCCTCTTCAAAGGATCTTTGTAGTCATTGCTTCTCTTCCTCATTTATGCATACATTCCACGAAGTTAAACTCTGGCCCACATCCACATGACATTTCCCAAAGAAAAACCCTAAGACTTGAATTTCTTAATAACGCAATTTATTAATCTATTTGAAGGACTTTGGTAGGGGAAAAAAGAAAAGAAAAAAGGACTATGTTGGTAACCTTATTCACCTTCAATCTTCATTCAAAGTAACAAACGGAGCGCAATTTCAAGAAAAGATTACAGAGCAGAAGAGAAGGAAGGATGATGATGTACCTTTGACAGCAAACCGAGATCAAGCGAGCTAAAATCATCATACTTAAAGTCCTTTACATGTTCAGACTTGTAATAGCTTTCAAGGGAAACAACTTCACAGCCAACAATATTTGCCATCTTACGAGCCAAACTTGTTTTCCCAGATCCACTCGGACCTCCTATAATGGCAACAAAAGCGGGGAAAAAAGGGAGGCTAAATAAGATGCTACTCAATATAAAATATATTGATTTTTTTATTTAAGATACCGAATGACAATTTTGACTGAAGATAACACTTCTCAACATTTATTCCTAACCAAAGGATCCAGTAGCAGTATAGCAAGAACTATATTTACTAGGGCCAATATTAGAAATCTAATTACCATCATAATCAAATTTCAATGTTAAATAACTATATTCTTCATGATCAAACTAAAACATTGATATTTTTTAATTAGGGAAAAGAAGCATGTTATTCCTTTTGGGTTTCTAAAATTAGCATATTGCCTCCTTGTGGTATGGAAATAAGTTAAGAGACACCTTCTGTATTGAAAACCATCAGTTGCCTCACCCTCTTATATGTATACATTGAATACATTTTATATGCAGAAACTAAGATAAAAGCCCTAATACCCTCCAAAAGCAATTCTCTTCTATTTGAGGATACAGAATAGCTATATTTTTGTCCAATTCGTATAAATTTATCTTGTTAATATTTAGATAGTTCGATGATGATTTATGGAAATAGAATGTGCAGTTGCAGTTTAGATATGAGACAGGGAGGTAAAATGAAGTTCCAAAATCTGTATAGGGGTAATTACACTTTTTTCCTTCTTTGAGTATAGCTAACAGGTATTTTTTGAACAACATAAAATTCTTATCCTTAAAGAAAAATTTGTTAGTGCAACAGTTCTGGATAATTAGAAATCACAGTAACTTCAGTTAGGATGAGTTTCAGTATATTTAGGGGAGAGAGGGAGGAGAGAGAACTTTGTTGTTCATTATACCAATTCCAACTATAACTGGAAGACCCTTGTTTTCCAGCAAAGCCTGCAAAAGAAACCAGTAATAAAACTAAATTTCTGTTTGTGAAAAGAATGAGCAGATGTTCTCAGAATTCAATGAAAATGTTAAAATGGCTAATCCCATAATATGAACCTGAATTGCTTGGACAGAAAGAAGTAATCCTCTGTCTAAATCATATGAATCAGGCATGGGAGCAAGCTGCATGGCATCCCTGGAAGAAGTAGGATCTGTTGCTGTTTTATGAGCGGAATTGAAACAAATGGACAATAGATGATACGCAGGTCACTGCTTGCTGCCAGTAAGACAAACATACCAATAACAAAGCCATGAGCAAGTGCTGGATCCGGCGAGACAAATTGCCATGTTGCTAACACAGGTTCCATTTTGGACTTCGTGGGGGAACGCGTCCAAGGCTGGGATAAATCTTCTAGCCGGTTAGCTGAGTTTGAACTAACACGAAGTGGCTTTGGAGCTGTGAACAGCCTCTCTTGGTTGCTGGCTAAAACAGCATTAGGTGCATTAGACAATGGTGGTGTATTCAGACGTGGTACCCCTACGAATGCAAAATAATTTATCAGAACACAAATATCTGCTTGTTGAAGTCACATCACCAATTATGTACAAGAGTCATACAGTCACCCTAAAGTTAGTCAATAACCAATGAAGGCAAACCCTTTTTTTTTTATAAAGAAATTTTATAAAATAGGCATCAAGAAGATGCAATGAAGGTAAACTTTTGACATGTTTAAGTTTGTGGATCCCAGGAATCATAATTAGGCAACACGCACTAGCCCTATCCATGATATTATAGCCTGTGATGATATCAGGAATGATAGCTTCTTAGGATTTGCTTATACTATCCAATTGTTGCAATGAATTTTCCTTTTTCACCATTTTCCTTGGAGAAATATAAATTTTCTAGCGCTCCATAGACCCCTGCATGCCAAGGGCACAGTAGAGGATACATGTCATCACCCACTACTTCCAAAGAAGAGTCATGTCATTCACATTCTCTGGTTGCAAAAGGTACGGATTTAAAAGAATTCTGTGTATAAAGTCAATATCAAAGAGCTCTTGATGCCACCACAAGCAAGCAACAGTCAAAAGATTAGAAGGTGGCATGCCCTCACCCACCATTAATTTCCTAAGAAAATCCCTAAAAAAAATGCATAGACGCTGTTAGATTTGTCATTGCTAATAAAAGCTACACCAAAACCCTAAACTATGGAGTCCTATCTATAACATAATGTTTGAAAAGATGGAAACCCAACAGCTTAACCACCATAATCAAACTCAAAAATCTCTTATACATTCACAAGCACTCTGGATTCACGTTTAACTATCTTAGTAGAAAAGCCAGATTTTCTGCCAGATTCATTACTATAACTGACCAAGAGTTCAAACGATTAAATTTTGAACTGATAAATCAATGGGCTACTCTTAAACCAGTGGGAGAAACAAAACAACGATGAAACTGCATCCAAGAGATGACCTTTCCTCTCCAGAACCATCTCTAGATATGATTTAGTAATCCAAGGTCCATTAACACCCATCCTTGATGCTTCAGCTCCAACCATCTAAAAAGACAGTATGAAAACAAAGAAGAAGAATACAATGGGTTAACCATCCTAGAAGCAGGCACTTCAGAGAATGAGGTAAAACAATACATACTTTTCGATTTATTCCCCTCAAAACTAGATATGTCTCGCCAAGCGTATCGATGGTTTCCAGTGAAAGTGAGAAGTTGCCCTCAACAACTGATGTTGATGCCCTTTTGTAACTTACTACTACATTGTATCCCAAAGTCAGTAATCCACCCAGAGTCATCCGTCCAACCTACAAAAATTTCAATATAGTAAGAGTAAGAACAATGACAAATGCTTTTAGGCAATAAACAGAAAGGATTACACAAAGAAACATTGACATGAAATATTAAGGCAACTAATGAACCTAGATCATCCGATGGAGAAGGGTAATGACAGACAATTACTTTTGAAAGAGATGTATCTTGAGTTCATTAGGATCACTCTGATGCAATGAGAAACTAAAACTAAATCCTTTACCACAGTCCGCTCAACAACATATCCATGAACCAGACAGTTCAGTTCTGCAGACCTTTATTTTTCATGAAAGCTTTGCTGCAGTTGAATAAGTCTAGTATATGATCACTCCTTAGTTGCGTTTAATTGCAAGTGGTGACTACAGTTTCCTTGGGCCACAAGTTAGAAAAGGTTCCTCCTCGAGCTATTGCAAATATTTAACAACAACAACATACCCAGTGAAATCCCACAATTAGAGGTCCATGTAGCACAAATTAGAGGATAAAACTAGAGGTCACCTGAGATAGAGGATGTTTGGATTGGCTTTTAAAAAATAGTTTGTAAGCTAAAAGACATAAGTTGGGACTACCCAACTTTTAGCTTTTAGCTTATTTTTTGTACTTTTTGGCTTAAAAGTAAAAACACTTTTTATCTTTCCCAAACACCACAAAAAAAAAGATAAAGTGCTTAAAAGCCAAAAGCACTTAAGATACGTCAATCCAGACACCCTCATAATTTGATCTAAATAAGAACTTTATAAGCAACGGTAAACAGGTGTGTGATATTATGATGATTGACCACGGTGAATATTGATGAAGTAAACCTAAAATCACACGGGGAGTTGCCGCCGGGGATTTGGTATAACAGATCAGTCTGTGATATGTGGGTTAGCTGCACATCGAAGTTCAAACCTTGCGGCAAACAAAAGTCAAGTATTTAAGTGAAGAATGGTAAAGAGGTTAAGAGGCTGGCCCATTATCCTCTGAGTTTTGAACACACTAGCCTCAGGGATTTCTCGACTATCAAAAAGATCATGTAGAAAATCTGAAACGGCCTAAAATCTCTCAAAAACAGTGTGGACTAAGCTCGGATAATACCAACAATTTTGATTAAGGCTTGTTTCTTTCTTGTAGACTTTACACTGCTTTTCTTATAAATGGCTATGCTTTCTTCATTGTTTTCTACTTCTTTTACTTGGGTTTGATGCAATTAAGCCGAGGTCTTTCAGAGACAGCCTCTCTACCTCCACGAAGTAGTGCTAAGGTTTGCGTACACTCTACCCTCCCAAGACCCCACTTAGTGGAATTTCACTGGGTATGTTGTTGTTGTTGTTGTTGTTGCTTGTTCTTTTTACACTTACACTAGGTCTGGTGTTTTCTATAAGTTCTTTATTCAAAAATAAGGACCTTTTTATTGTAAATAGACTTATATATTTGTGCAAGTATAAGTGAGAGATTTAGAGAACCTCTTACTTAGAGAAACCTCATGTTTTCTTATAAAAAACAAATTGTTTATTATTGGAATAAAATGAATCTAGATAGAATACAACACATAAAGATGATTTGTATAACTAATCTCAACTAGTTTAAAATTGAGGCATAGATCATTACTCGAATATCAGAATAAACCACTTACCTCAAATTCGGCTTTGGGACGAATGATGAAATTTTTGTCAACTATCCGTTGATCGCCCAGAGATAGATAGTATCTGATACCTGACTGTCGAACCTTAATCCAATCATTAATGCGTGCTTCTTCACTGGCAGATGGAGGTCTTAGGTACATCTCAATAAAACTATGAACACAGCTCCAGAAAGTCAGATGTGACTAATCATTACAAAGAAAAGTACAAGCACTATGGAGGAAATAATTCAGCCACAGTGCTAGGAAGAACCTAGAGCCTAGAACTCACTTATCGACTTGTGCTTCCTTTCCATGAAATACATGAGATGCATGCTCACCTTCGATTTGCTGCACTAGGGGAATTTAATTAGTGCCAGATTTATGTTTCTTATATTAAAAACGCAGCCAGTATATAAAGGTAGAGTACTCTAAGGAACTCATGAAAAGTTCAAACAACTTAAGCAGGAATCCTTCTTGGATTACACCATCAAACAAGGATACACGTCTTCATATTAAAAATACAGGTCGAAAAATGAATGATCCTAAGAAGCATGCCCTTTATTTGGGAGATAGTAGTATCCCGAACTGGAGGTATATATTACAAACCAAACACTGCCTCCTGAATTATCAGATTAATCCCCTAAGTTGGATAGGTTATACATTTAATGAGTGACTAACTTGGTGTCAATAGAAGTTTTTTGAAACTGTTTTTTTTTTTTTTGAAACTGATGTTGTCAATTAAAGTTCTAAAAGGTCATATGTAGTAAAAAAGCTTCTTTTTTTTGTAGAGTCATTATTTTTGAATGCTACATGAAGAACATAAGCCAGATGACAATACAGCACACAGGATGTAGAAGATTATCACATTAGTGATTCAGAAAGAAGCCTATTAACTGAACACATAGCTTTGAATGATCAAATGTATAATCTACACATAAGACCATGTGCACATCCAAGGTAAAAAGCACAAATCAGCTACGGAAAAAGTATTATCATTGGAAAGGGGGTAAACTACCATTCAACACCATCAATAAATGCTTAACAAGATTTCCAATTGTATCAGGGCCAGCAACACTGCAACAACAGCATGCCCAGTGTGATCCCACAAGTGGAGTCTGGGAAGGGCGGGGCGTACACAGACCTTACCCCTACCTTTGTGGGGTAAGAAGTTGTTTCCGATAAGACCCTAGGCTCAAGAAAATGTTTTACAGGGCCAGCAACATTGAGGACACAAAATGTCAACGATCATGTCAGCATGACATACATATTCAGGAGTGTTGACTAGACAATCTCCCTCATGAGAGCAAGAGCTCATACCATTAAATTCCATAGAGCAACATTTAGAAATTAGAAGTGAACCTTACATACCTCACTTTTGCATTTGAGCTTGTAGATTGGCTCTCTAAATGATGACACAAAACTGTTGTTAATTCTAATCTGCATAAATACATAGGGAATCAAGAATAAGATTTTGCAAGAAGACCAATTAGCCTGGAAGACTTCAAATTTACCTGAGCATGATGAAGGTCTGGTTCAATATGCTTCCTGAACAGAGGGAAAATACTGTCGATTAGGGAATCCAACGGGCAAGATTCTCCTATATCGTACTTCACTTTAGAAAGAAGACTGAAGTGAACACCGCCAACCTAGTGACAGGTACACAGTATACTCTATTTGATTAAGTCATATAGAAGTAGTTGCTCCATGGTTAAACAGAATGCAGCATGAAAAGACATTAGATTTTACCACAGCAACTCGTATATCTAGCAAAGACCGTAGTTTAGCGTGCAAAGCATAAGCACCATCAACTACTACCTATAGAAGCAATGATCATCAACATACAAATATAAAAAGGACTGGGAAACAAATAGTAAGCATTCTCACCACTCCTGATGAGCTGCTTTTTATTGCTTTGGTACCAATGCGTCTTCTCCCTTGGAAATCAAACACTGGGATAAATGTATCACGGCCACTTATCAAGTCCTGCCCAAACGATCAGATAAAGGACCACAACACAAATTTGAGGAGATTAAACTATTCTAAAAAAAATTACAGTATTTTTTTTTATGAAGTGAACTGTTCAAAATTATTAGGCCAATTGAACAATTTGTTGAGGAGATCATATATTCCAAGGCTGTTGGGACTGAAATCTACAGACAACTGAACTTTACAAAAAAATTATATCATCCTAAACCAGAAAAAAAAAAAAAGTTAAACCCTTTTTCGGCCTCAAAGCAAAGAGCTTTTATACATAATCCAACTTCAATAAACAAAGATGGAAAATGGAACAAAAACCATACCTCAAGATTGTTGACAAGAAGATCAAAGTCAATTAAATCCATATCGTTCCCATCATCCACTCCAGTACGATAATTCTCCATTGACACAACAATACAACCAAGTACAGATGCTACTTTCTCCGCTAAGCTTCAGAAATGATTGAATTCACATGATTATGCCAAGCAATAGATAAAATCTCCACTCCGCGTCTACCATTCTCAATGACAAGCAAACAGAGGACTGACTATAAACAAAGCTTACCTCGTTTTACCCGACCCACTTGGTCCACCAATGCCAACAGTTACAAGACCATCTTTCTTAGAACGAAGCTCTTGAATAGATTTTACCAACAAGTAATACCCATGATCAAATGACTGCAACATTTCAAAATTTAAAAAAAGGTTTCTCTTTTATATTCCTACTTTCAAATACCAAAACAAATACACAAGGGTCCGAGCTTATCAGCACGATCATTCAAGATACGAAAAGGGAAAGCATACCACGTGAAGAGGAAGCGATTGAAGAATGGAAGGTGAAGAAGATGAAGTAGAAGGCTGTTGTTGGTAGTAATCGCGACCACCTTCTTGCAATACTCGCTGCACAACATCATCATCCATAACCCCACAAAGTGATTTGCGATTGTTTTACTAAAAAGGATTGAACTTTATCGTTTTGGGGCTAAATTCAATGATTTAAATTGGATTTTCGGTAAAACCCTATGGATTGGGGAAAAGGGATTTTGTGGATTTGCTTTGAAAAGTTAGGTAAGTGTTGTAGAAGAGATGAACATTCAAGTCTTGTATTGTCTTGTATGGATATGTATGCGTGTGCTTAGAGATTTTTTTGGTGTACAAGACTCAACTCTCCCGCTCGGGATTTAGCATTTCAAGAAGATGGAAGGTATTGTTGTTGAATTACCCTTTTCGATTATTTGCGGGAATGTTTTCAATACTTTTCTCAATTATCAAAGCTAAAAGGATGAATTACAAAGCTAAAAAGATGAATTATTAGGTCGGATGTTTGGTGATGTTTCATTGTGAAATTTAAAAAAAAAAGAGTAGTTTTTGTTGTAAGAGTGAAAAATGATATTTGAAGTTGTGTTTGGTTATGAATACGAATTTGAATTGTTTTCAACTTTTTGTGAGTAATTTGGAGTAAAAAGTGTTTTTTTCAAAAATCTTGAAAGTTCTGAAGTTGAATTTCAAGATTTTATGTCTAAACATGTTTTTCGAAGTTCAATTTTGAAAAAATAAAGTGAAAAAAAATCATAATCGAACAACACCTCATATAGTTACTTTTTAACAAAACATGTACTACTCAAAGCTCAAAAGACGGAAACAACTTGATTAATGTTTAAGAGTTACAATTTAGAAATGTTATGTGGTTTTGATGGTGAAGTTATAGTGTTGTAGCTTTTAACTCTTTTTTTCGATATGAGAATCATAGATTTTTTTTATTTTGCTCAAGCAAGGAAATTTCGAGAAGGCGGAGTTTAGTAACTCAGCTTCATGACTGAGAAGAGGTTGAGAAGAAAACAATAAACGGAATAATTTGAAAATATGCAAATTATTCAGCATCGAGAGATGAAAAAAAATATATGATTCTATCTAGTTGTAAAAGTTAACTCGTCCAATAAAAGTAGTTATAGTTAATTGCAATTAGTGCCTATGTTATTCCTAACTTGATAAAACATCTAAACCATTATTCATATGTATTTGCTTGGTATACAAGACGCAACTTAAAATAACACTAAAGAATACAAAATATTCTCTAACAGTTGTCAAACAATATGATATAAATTTCAATATTTAACAAATATGGGTGATTGCTTTGGCAAATGAGGTAAATTATGTTGTATAGAAAGAAAAAATACTTAGAAGCATTAATAAAATAAAATGACAAATTTTGAAAATGTGATGATCAAACTAGAAGGTAAACTAATTGAAGTATATCATCAACATCAAGCCTTGATGGTATATCTCAATTATTTGGTAAATATTTGTATTAAGCAAGTCAATATTTTGACAAATAAATTATACTTTAATGTGCAAGTTATCTCTTGTTTTGATATGGACTTAATGTTATGTCTTTTTGTGATATATATGAAAGGACTTGTTACTAGTTATTCTAATTTATGTGTGATATTACTGAAGACTAATAATGAATTAGTCAAATAAATTTTACAAACATTTAATGAGCATGTGATAATATATCCTCATCAATTCGACATTATAATGTTACCTTTGGTTTTGAAGTATTTCTTATAAGCTTTGATCATTCGATAATGAACAAAACTGAACGTAATATTGTAATTCGATAGTATAACGTTACTGGTTAATAAAATGTATCGATAAGTTTCAGTTAATAAATAAAGAGGTAAAATTGGTATTAAAACGTTTGATTAACTCAATCGATGTCATACCATGTGTTTTGTATGTATGATATTGACAAAATTGAAAGACATCAATTACATGCAAATAATAAAAAAAATACTCACATACATGCAATTACGCAATAAAACAATAAATCATGGACAAAAATAAAACATGAAAAAAATAATAAACATTGTGGTGCATGATGACAACTTCAAAGAATAAGTTTTTCTTTAGGCCAAATCATATTATTTTATTTTAATCAAATTGACCAAATTGTCCTTGAAATTCCAAGCAGACAATTCATAAGATACAAAATGGAGATTGATTCTAACTATAGTAATTTGTGATTCTACCCTCCTTAATTGTTACTCCAACCGTCCCTTTTATATGTCATCCCTTTCTATAAATAATTGATTCATAATACTTGTCATTTCATAAAATTAATGCATAAATTATCATATTATTCCTTTTTTACCCTTGTGAGTTATTAGTCTTGAAAATATATATTTGACCAACTTAAAAAAGCTAAGTAAATGATTCATATTCATTGTTAAATTAATTCGTCTTATTTTTCTTTGCTTACTAATTAGTCGTTGTAGTTTGTTGTCCTTCAATTTCTATTAATATATGTTGTTTCTTGTACTTCAAATATCATATTATTTTGTTGTAGTTACTATTCCTTTTTAGACTACTTTAGCATGTTTTTTATATACTCCGTATTTTATTATGACTTTTCTGTTTTCATCGCTTTGAATTATTTTTTATTGAGTTGAGTGTCTATCATAAACACTATTTCTATTTTTTAAGCCAGGAAAAAAATATTCGTACACTCTACCTTTCTACATCCAATTATAAAATTATACTGAATATATTATTAGCTAATGGACCCTTTAATGTGTCTTTGTATGCAAATTAAAAGAACAATATAATAAGGGCAACGTCTTCATTTTGTTTTATAGATACTCTAAGCATTAAAAAGATTTTTAAATTTTATAACATATATTCAAATTTGGATGGGAAGAACCGGACTTCCCATTATAAGTATGAATATATTCAGATTTTTAAATTTTAAAACATATATTTTTGGATATATGTATTTGGATGTGTCATATATATATATATATATATATATATATATATATATTCGAGGTGTGAATTATGGTAGAATTCATAATATAGCAAATTATAAAAAATTAGATAATTAGATACTAAATTAGTGAAATTTGTGTTGTTTGCTTATATAATAATGCAATGGTTTACTATAAGCTTAATACATAGTCATTTTTTAAAAATTTGTCAGCAAATATTTTTAGACAATCAAACTATTGTTGGTTTCAATTGAGAATCTAAACATGTGATGAAATGTTTCAATTTAAATTTTGAAATTTGATTGATATGTACTCAAGAGTATATAAGATAGTTAAGTTAATTACCACACAAAAAATAAAAAATATTTTATCTTTTTTAATTATATATGTATCAATCTCAATTAAAAAATGTCTCGAATTTTACGACTTATATATAGAGACGAATACACATAATTAAAGAAAATATCATATTTTATGTGATTAACTCTTAACTATGTACATTCATATGTTCAATTGAAACATGTCATAATTTGAATATCTAAATGTCATTTAATGATAAATTTAAAAAGCCATCATTACATTAATCCTATATTATAACACTAATCTTATGATAGCAACACTTTTTCAACATAGTAAAAGCATCCATTGAAAAAGACTTATCAAATTTAGGATGAAATAGCAATTTAAGTTGACTTTTGGATAAATTGAAATTAGATTATTAACTAAGGGGAAAAAGTGATTATATAAGTGGACTTTTACCCCTCTAATTATGCATTGAATTGAGTACTTGTACTCATCCCATATGCTATTTACTCCCTCCGTCCCATTTTATGTGACACCATTTTCTGTTTGGTCAGTCCAAAAAAGAATGTCACATTTTCTTATATGGTAAATATTTAAAGGTACAATTCCTCTTTTACCCGTTGGTCCTACTTAATCTTAAAAATAATACTCCAATATATTTATGATGAGAGATAAAAATGAGTCTACTTTTTAAAAAGCAATTTGATAAACATTTCAAAGTCTTCATTTATTTCTTAAACTCTGTATCCAGTCAAATATTGCCACATAAAATGAGATGGAGAAAGTATTAATTATAATAATGACAAGTTGCTTTTTAATTGATTCCTTACATAATGTCAAAACTAAAAAGTAAGGTGTGGATATTAAGGTTATATTCATTTCTTTATGAAATAAAATATTGACACATCACCATGTGGGTCACGATATAATTGTTTCTCTTTTAATTAGGAGTCTCATGTTCGAATTTTGATTATCAAAGTGTTGTTTTAGTAGAAAACACTTCTCCTTAGATAACGTCCTACTACGTGGCGAAAATTTAAAATAATCAAGTTTCAATACAGATACGAAATTCCGAGGGAAAAACCAAAAAATTAAAAAATTTGACAAATCCACCTGAAGATGATGCTACTTCCATTATTAGATTCTTTTTTCCACTCAAAAGTCTCCAAAAAAAGTCAACCTACCTTTTTTCCCCACTAATTATTTTTTCTACTGTTTTTGTCCCTTTCTTTTTGTTACGACTTATGAGGATCTTTTTATTTTTTTTCCAAAATAAATAAATAAATTATTTTTCTTATTTAACTCATATTTTCAATCATAATCCAAGTAAATAGTACTTAACTCATCGTCATTTATCCTTTTGTCATATAAAATGAAACAATAAAAAAGGATGAATAGTCAATGAAATATTGCATGCGTTGATTTTGAAAGGAGGTTTAGAGAGAAGAAAAGGAAAAAAATAATTTCAATTCCTAATAGTAAGAAAAGAATAAAATAAAAATCAAAAGGAAAAATTTGGCACCAGAAAGAGAAAAATGGGAGTTTTAACACATTTTGTTTGAATATTTCACACGCTATACAACCACATTGACGTATAAGATAATATGAAAAGATCTTATTTTGAAAGCTATTCTTAAACTCATATTCCTTCTTAACTGGGGCAAGATTTTGTACTATCACCTTCTTCTTCTTTTTATTTTTATAATTACATACATGATACATAAAGTCAAATTCAAATGAATAATATTTATTTATCAATTT
Source organism: Solanum chiquidenum (assembly GCA_029582725.1). Taxonomy (NCBI): domain Eukaryota; kingdom Viridiplantae; phylum Streptophyta; class Magnoliopsida; order Solanales; family Solanaceae; genus Solanum; species Solanum chiquidenum. Next base: position 495 of record JAJOOS010023139.1, on the reverse strand, counting down.
AATATTTTTTTCCTCCCAAAAACTAATTATATATATTAGTTTCTTTAATTTCCCACCTTACTTTTAAATTCCTTTATTCCAGCATATATAACATGGGTTGAGTCCATACCCCGTGGGACATATATCATTGACATGAGATAAGTAAACATATATATTTTACGTGATATAATACAAATCAGTTCAAACATATTTCAAGCGAATTAATGATTTACTATACCTACATTATTTTTTCTTTCCAAAATAATTGACACACTTTTTGTATAGTAGAAAGCTTAAATTTCTAATATGCTCTTATTTAGTTTGTTCTTAACAACCAGATCTCATCTAATTTATGCATTAAAATAAATTCTATTTTTAATACTCCCTCCGTCCCATTTTATGTGGCAACATTTGACCGGGCACGGAGTTTAATAAATAGATAAAGACTTTGAAATGTTTACCAAATTGCCCTTCAAAAAAATAGACTTATTTTTCTCTCTCCTAATAAATGTATTG
>JAJOOS010023138.1:0-21300 GCA_029582725.1 Solanum chiquidenum | reverse complement strand
ACATCACCAGTAATGCTTCAGATCATTATACATTTTTGCCACTCCTCGATGAAGAGAATATCTAGAACCATGAGTCTCTTCCATAATTAACTTAGTCAAATCATCAACTCTTAAAAGACAAATATGACCCTTAATTCTTAAAACACCCTTTGAATAAAAAATTCCTTCTTCATGTTCACCATTTAACGTCTTGTCTTGAATTATATTCAACTTCTCATATTTGAATGATATAGCATTGATCTGATTCACAAGAAGAAAGTGTACCTCAACATGAGCAAGAAATCTATAAGACTCTGAAATATCAAGTCTCACAAATCTATTGGACAAAAATTGAACATTTATTTCATTTGCAACATAATTAAGTTGTCCATAATAATTGACTTTCCACTTAATGCATTTGCTACTACATTTGTGTTGCTCGAGTGATACATTTGTTATTCATATATACCTTCAACCACCTCAAAGCGTACATTATTATATTATCTTTATACATCAAAGCATTTTCAAGATCAATCCGTGAAACATCATACTACACAGTTAAGCCTTCACCTTTCACTAACAAGATTACAATCGAGGCTGAAGCCAACGATAACTTAAGTTTATGAAAATTCACCTCACATTTATTAGATCACTGAAAAGTCAAATTCTTATGAGTAAGTTTTCTCAATGGAGACACGATAAAATATAAGTCATCCCTAATAACCAATCAAACCCATAAAATCCTTGATCAATAGGTGAAATAGACCTAACCGAAACTCTGACATCCTTAATTTTTCTTGAATCTATCATAATACCATCATTGGTAACTACATGCCCCAAGAATATTCCAAAGAGATAGATCTCACACTTACAAAAAAAAAGTTACACAAAGTTGCTCCTTTTCAAAGTCTGAAGCACAATTTTTAAATATTGCTCATGTTTCTCTTTACTTTAAGAGTATAAGACTGTGACAAAGAAAATTGAAATAGAACCTTATTGTCTTATTCATCAACTCCATAAATATTGTTGGGGAGTTATCCAGCCCAAAAGATATAACCAATAACTCATAGTGGTCATAGCGGATCATGAAGGCTATTTTAAATATATACTCCGTCCTAATCCTGAATTGATGGTAACCAACCCTCAAATCAATCTTGAAGATTATCGAATGAATAAGTAAGTCATCATACATGGAATATGATATTTGTTCTTATTAATCACTTTGTTCAATTGTTTCTAGTTGATGCACATCCTTGTGGTGCCATTATTCTCCTTCACAAATAGTATCAGAGCATCCTAGTGGGAAACATTGAGCCTATTAAAGACTTTACTCTACAAATATCATAACTCCTTCAATTACATTGGGTTGATTCGATATGGCAGGATTGATTGACCTGAGTTTTCGACTACAAGAAAAAATCAATATAGTGTGATCAGGTGGAATTTCTAGAATGTCAATTAGAAACCTTTAGAAGCTCGTTTACCATGGAACTGACTTTATTGGAGAAATATCGACACTAGTATCCCAAACATAAGCTAGAAAGATGATACATTCCTTCTAAATCATATCCCGAGCCTTTGGTAATGATATTACCTTCCTCAGATAGATACTGGAGTGACCTACCACTTTAGTTTAAGAGTACCCAAAATATCTAAGATCATTTTCTTTGCGTAATAGTCTACAATTTCATAATATGAAGAAATTTAATCTAAATTCAATCTAATATCAATGTATATCATACTCAGAATAATTAAGTCTATCCACATATCTTGTGTTACCAAATTAATAACTTAAGATTGATGTAATCAATCCACCACTAAGAACCATCTAAGGATGAAAAAATACATACAAACATAAAAATGGTCATGAAGCATATCCATCCGAAAGGAAGTAGATTCATGATCAAAATAAAATTGCAAAAGATCGAGAGCATACTGAATAACACTTAGGATAACCTTGGTTACTATAATAGAGCTAGTTATCTATCGATATAATATTTTCAACCATCACAACGTCGGTCCATGAATTGTAGGGTGATTCTTTACCACTATACTCATCTATCTATTAATGTTCCTCACATAATTTCATACAAGTATTCTTGTCCAAATTCATTAAATAACGAATCGGCTTACCCTCTTAGTTTTAACAAATATTATTGATTCTCGATTTAATATTTGAAGGATAACTCACAAGTTCAATATGCCAATGCCTACCATTAATCACCACTTTGAATGTCCTTTCTAATTGGTACCCAACTTAGCTTTTTATTATCTCTTCACATATTATACCAAGATCACCTCGTGGCTTCCATTAGACGAACATCATGCCAACATGACATTATGTCACCCAACTTAAATTATTTGAATTATTTTTAATACACCTCCATTCCAAAGGATAGAAAGGAAATATTTGTTACAAATCTTATAACAATTCCTACTACCTCAAACTTCATCACAGAGAATCAACTTTACACTTTTTGTCATTCCTTAATATCTCATCAAAGCCTTATCATTGCCACTACACTCCTATTTAATTGATCCTTCTAAGCTTAGACTTGTCTTCGAGACATTACTATTATCTCATTACTGAATTATTGAAAGTCACAATGCTTATTACCTAGTTATCTTACTAGTCACATCATAATATCTCACATTATACCCCATAACATCATTATTATCGTTGGGATACGAATTTGAGAATGTTTCATTACTATTGGTGATAAAATGAAACAATGAAGTTTAGACCTTAAACTGAACAACATACGCAAGATAAGAAATTAAAAAATCGAAGTTCCCTAAGCTCGCATAGCCTCTTGAAGATAAGTAACGGATGTCTCGGCACTAAGTCACAAGAATTTACTAGACTCTGCTCTTGTACTTAATTGGACTTATGAACCATGCTCTGATACCATGTTGTCACGATTCAAAATCTCATTAAGCCATGAGGGCACCTACCAGTCCCTTGGGTGAACCTCATTTCTTTGTATACCATTTAACCATTTAGATACTCCACAAAAATTATATTGAATTAAGCAACTAACTCATATAAGTGTAGAATAAATAAGTTATAATCAAACTACATCAAGACCTGATAACACTAGTATAAGAGCATCTATGAATACGAACTAAGTCTAAACATAAACAATTGTCTAGAAGGAAATAACATAGAAAATAAAAAGGTGTTTTTAGAATCTAATACTTCTGAAAAATATTCATTATCCGAAATTCATTTATTACATCAAAGCTAACACTGTAAAGAAGTAAGAAATATCTACTCACCTCAAATCGAAGCTCAACGCCAAATTATGAACTTGTCCTTCCGTAACTCTTTTGTATGGTTATAGTCTATTCTAATACACAATCCTCATAAGAATACAAATCTAACGACACCCACGTTGCTATATTTATTTTTGTCTTAAAATTGGGACAAAATGTCATTCTGGTCCCTCGAAGTCAAATCTGGATTTTTCTTATGTTCACCCATAATAAAATAAGCTTGCACGTCAAATTTTAACTAAACCAGATCGTTATTCGACCCCCAAATCAAAGTTTTGTTTTAAGAACCCTAGGATTATATTTCTTAATTCAACACAATTTCTCTATATTTCTGCCCTAAAAATCTACTCATAATTACATAAAAATCTCATAAAAATGAAGAAGAGAGTAATTACCTTAATGCTTGGAGATGAAGTTCCTGTTTTTCTCTTCTCCTTCTTTTTATCTTCCTTTCTTTTCTTTTTTGCACTGCGTATTTTTTTATTCTACTGAACTACTGCGAACACCTGCTGCCAGACTTAAAACCTTTCGTTTATTTATTTTATCTCCTTATTCTTTTGGGATTTGCGTTTTTTTCCTTTTTAAAAAATAAAAATCTCCTAAATATTTTTTCCCTTTTGGTTAAATTACCAAATAACTCTTAAAAATATATGAATTCTTATATTTTTTCCACTTAAGATGATATTCAATTACAAATATATTTAAATTTTTTATCGAAAGTGTCACGCTAATAACATTAACTATGTATGTCCTATTCATATTTTTAAAATAAATTATCTTCTCTGAAACTCATATGATTACTTTGGAAATTGTGTCATCCGTCCTCGCAAATCATAAAGCACATATAAAAGCTACTGAAAGGGTTAAAATGAAGAAAACAAGTACATAAAACGACTAGAAGTTCGTTACACGAAGAATCAAACATCATTGAAGAAGAAAATATCAACATGTTATACCTTTTTTTAAGATGTTGAATATTTTTAATATAGTTTTTCACATTAACCCACATATACTTTGTTTTATTAATGATATTATACATTATTAAACATGTTTTCGTACTTTTGTTCATGATTTGTGAAATTCAAAATTATGATTTTTTTAGTATAATCTTTGCATATAATCAGAGTAAATCAGTTTATACCATTGAAATCAGTTATATACCAAATGTGTACACAAAAGTAATTGGTATGAATTTCGTATGAAATTTGTATTTTTCTATCCATATTAGTTATTCATTGAAATTTTATTTATATACTAATTGGATACAAATTATATACACAAAATATATATGTATGATTATGGCAAGCAATTTGTATTTTTATATCCACATTAGTTATACATTGGGATTCTACTTGTATACCAACTGAATACACAATATAAATTCGTTTAACTTTTGTTAAGTGTGCCATTGGAATTGAATTTCTTAACAACTATATACACAAGTGCATGGTTAATATTTTGAATGAATTTGGTATCAACTTTGGTAATATTATTTTTCTATTATAAGGTATCAACTTTAATAATAGGCGAAAGGGTCGGGTAGACACCTATACTTGTATGTATTTGTATTGTGAATCCTTCTACTTAACCCTTTACCGACTAAACCCTTAAACTCAATCAAAAAAAGATTTTTAAACCCCTCCTACCATGTGTGTAGCTCACTCTCCTTTGAATAGATGACATGTCAAATCCATGTCATTAAAACTAATAATGATTATCATTTTCTTTACTAATTGTTATTTAAAAAAATTATTAACTAAATTTATTAAATTAAAGATAAAATAATAAGAATTTAATTTATTTCTTAAAGTAAATCAGGCTCCTCTGCCGCAATACCATTTTCCTTTCCTATTCTCCGACCTTCACAGAACCATCAATCGTAACGGCCACTCTACCAGCTCCGGCCGGCAAATCTTTTCGCCGCCATGACCAGTTCCTCGTGTCATCTCCCGCCTCGTTCTCCCTTTTACTATTTTCCTTTCTCCACACCACCGATGACCCCCTGCGAACCACAAAAAATGCGGTCTCTTCTCCATCCTCTCGGTGTACCAGCAAACTCCCTCGCCGCCTCTTATTCTGCCGGAAAAGGGACCAACATCGCCTCCCATTCCAGCGAAAAGGGACCAGCGCCGCCTCTCTCCCTCTCACACCACTGCGAACCGGCGAGTACCACCATAAAACCAACGCTGCTCTCTCCCTCCACTGATAATCGCTATGAAATTTGACATCATGAAAGTGTCAATGCCAAGATCGGCTAAAGAAGATAACGATAGGGTGTGGAGAAGAAAGAAAAATGGGGTTGGGGCAGCGATGGGGTGGGGGTGGCTGAAAAAGAAGGTGGTGTGAAGAAGATGGATTTTCTTCTTTTTAAATTTATTATTTTATTTTATAATTTTAATAATTTAAAATTTAAAAGTTAAAAGTTAAAATTTAAAATTTAAAATTTAAAATTTAAAATATCATGTTCACTTGCCTTAGCAGACGTGTAGTTACACTCTGTTGCCAACTCATCTATATTAATGCCACATAAGCATGGTCAATAGTCAGAGGGGTTTAATATGTTGTGTTTTATTGAGTATAAGGGTTCAATTGACAAAATGTTGAGTAGAAGAGTCCACAAAATAAACTCAGATAAGTATAAGGGTCCACCAGACCAGTTTGCCTTAATAATATAACAACTATATACACGAGCTCGTGCTTAAAAAAACTAATATATCTCACTCAACCCAACAAATTAGTTAAGATAAAATATAGTTAGATAAAAAATAGTTTAGTTCTTCTTCAAGTAGCGAATATCTCAAAAACGGACGTGATGACACTTGTCTATTCTCACCAAGACAAGTCAGTATCAACCCAACAAAAACGAAAGAAAATGCAAAACTATAAAGCAAGAACAAGATAAAGCGGAAAATTTATTCTTTCTATCAAAACCCCCAAAATCTGGTTGTCACATGTACAAACCACTAAATATATAGAGTACAAAATTTAAGAAATAAGTACAAGTCTCAATCTTTGTTTCTCAAATAGAACAAAACTTTAAGGAAGAGGAAAAGAGGGCCCACCGGAATGACAAACACCTACCTCTCAAGTCCTCCAACGAGTTTCGAAAAGTGAGAAGATGAACAATCATGCTAAATCAACTCGGTACGTACACAACTGTAAAAGCAAGGAGTGAGTATCAACAATACGGTACCTAGCCAGCAACCTAATTAACGAGAAATCTAGCTAGAAATCGAATATCCCTTACACTCCAATCAAACCTCCTTAAACTATAACTTGCAAAAAAAAAATCAGCCCAACCTAACAGTTCTACAATTCACGCCTTATAAGGCCCAATATCCACAGTTCAATAGTCACAATTCCACCATCAAACGAATCAAATTAGCCAATATGAATGTCAAGTAGTTCAGTCACATAAAATGCATCAAGTCACAATAATTGATTTTTATCGTGACCAAGGACACTAACTACGGTTCGAGTGTCTACAATCGTCGATAATATAGCAACCCAACCGAGGGTTGGGGTCGTGTCCCAAGGAAGCGGTTTTGAGAATTATTAGAAAAATAAAATAAAATTATAACTAGTCGTAGCTAAAGAAATTAATGATTAAAAACATTGTAAATCAAAGAGGGGACACAAAAGTGTCAAATATTAATTTGGGTTTTTTGTCACAAGTAAGTAAAAACAACAAAATTAACAAGAAAATCAAGTATGGGGAAGAGTTCTTGGGGTGTGACCGCAATACAAGTTGAGATAAATAGTTGGGTACATGCTTTCGATAGAAAATTTTCAAGATAATAGTGACTAGGCTAAGCTTTAGATGGAAATAAGTTCTCTCTCGGGCAACTTACCCCATTTCAAATGCATTCCTCTCGGACACCTATTTGCCGCATGAAGACCAGCCTATACCTTACCCCACTCACTCTCTCGAGCTGAGTGTTAGGATATGGGACTAGGGCTCACCCTCTCGGGTTGAACCTCATGTCGACCCACTCCTTAGGCCATCAGTCTAGTGGTCTTGGTTATGCGACCTCCTTCTCGGGCAAGCCGAAAACACATGGGTGGCTTTGTATTTGCAACTACAAACCCATTAACTTAAACCACAACCACTTGGTGAAATCACCATTAAAATACATTTAACCTACCAGCAAGCAAGACCCAACAATTATATCAACACATATTTGCAAAATCACACCCCAAGAATGAGGGATTTTTAGCCACACATAAAAAAATAACAAAATATACCTAAAATGATAGTGAAATCAAATGGGTATAAGAAATTAAACCTTGATTTAAGTAAAGGAAGATGAATAGAGAAGACCCACTTCCAACTTGGGGAAGATGAACTCCTTTCTTCAAGTTTTCCCAAACCCTCTCTAAACTTGAGAGTAAAAAGTACTAAAAATTATATTGTCTAAAATTTACACTAAAAATCTCTTTCTAAACCTTGATACTAAGCTATATCTCTCAACGAGTATTTATAGTTTTCAAAAATATGTGCTGCGGCAGATCGTTCGGCAACATTAGTCGGAATCGCCGATCAACTCGACGATTCGCATTTTGGTGTAGTTCATCGCCGTCTTGCATCATCCTTCGGCATCGTCGTGCTTTGGGTCATTGGGCGACATAGTACTGCTTCGCGGACCTTTTCGGCGATGCGCCGACTGCTCCCTTTTTCCACCGACTTGATCCTTTCCTTTAGGGCTTAGCACACTAGACCAAAAGGCAAAGTAAGACCCTTCGGCGATTCGCCAAGTGAACTCGGCAATCCTCAGGCCTTCATTTTCTTGTTCTTTTCGGCCGTTTCATTCCTTTTTGCGCCTAAGTGTCCATGCTTCCACTAAAACTTTAAATACCTGAAACTTAAGCATTTTCATCAGATATTGAGATAAAATAAGCATTTGAGGACACTATTTCTATTAAAATAAAGCCCTAAATGTGTCCAATCTGTGGCCATTTTGATGCTTATCGTGACCAACGACACTAACTACGATTTGAGTGTCTACGATCGTCGATAATATAGTAACCCAACCGTCGGTTGGGGTCGTGTCCCAAGGGAGCGATTTTGAGAATTAATAGAAAAATAAAATCTAGTTCTAACTAGTCGTAGCTAAAGAAATTAACGATTGAAAATATTGTAAATCGAAGGAGGGACAGAAAAGTGTCAAATATCAATTTGGGGTTTTTGTCATAAGTAAGTAAAAACAACAAAATTAACAAAAAAATCAAGTATAGGGAAGAGTTCTTGGAGTGTGACCGCAATACAAGTTGAGATAAATAGTTGGGTATATGCTTTCGATAGAAAATTTATAAGATAATAGTGACTAAGCTAAGCTTTAGATGGAAATAAGTTCCCTCTCGGGCAACTTACCCCGTTTCAAATGTGTTTCTCTCGGACACCCATTTGCCGCATGAAGACCAGCCTACGCCTTAACCCACTCACTCTCTCGAGCAGAGTGTTAGGATATGGGACTAGGGCTCACCCTCTCGGGCTGAACCTCATGTCGAACCACTTCTTAGACCATCAGTCTAGTGGTCTTGGTTTTGTGACCTCCCTCTCGGGCAAGCCGAAGCACATGGGCGGCTTTGTATTTGCAACTACAAACCCATTAACTTAAACCACAACCACTAGGTGAAATCACCATTAAAATACATCTAACCTACCAGCAGGCAAGACCTAACAATAATATCAACACATATTTGCTAAATCACACCCGAAGAATGGAAGTTTTTAGCCACACATCAAGAAATAACAAAATACACCAAAAATGATAGTGAAATCAAATAGGTAAAAGAAATTAAACCTTCATTTAAGCAAAGGAGGATGAATAGAGAAGACCCACTTCCAACTTGGGGAAGATGAAATCCATTCTTCAAGTTTTCCAAAACTCTCTCTAAACTTGAGAGTAAAAAGTACTAAAAATTATATTGTCTAAAATTTACACTAAAATCTCTTTCTAAAATCTGATACTAAACTATATCTCTCAACGAGTATTTATTGTTTTCAAAAATATGTGTTGCGGCGGATCATTCGGCGACATTAGTCGGAATCGCCGATCAACTCGGCGATTCGCCTTTTGGCGTAGTTCATCGCCGTCTTGCATCATCCTTCGGCATCGTCGTGCTCTGGGTCATTGGGCGACATAGTACTGCTTCGCGGACCTTTTCAGCGATGCACCGACTGCTCCTTTTTTCTACCGACTTGATCCTTTCCTTCAGGGCTCAACACACTGGAACAAAAGGCGAAGTGAGACCCTTCGGCGATCCCAGGCCTTCATTTTCTTGTTCTTTTGAGCCTTTTCGCGCCTAAGTGTCTATGCTTCCACTAAAACTTTAAATACCTAAAACTTAAGCATTTTCATCATATATTGAGATAAAATAAGCATTTGAGGACACTATTTCTATTAAAATAAAGCCCTAAATGAGTTCAATCTGTGGACTCATCAATAATCAATCTCTTCGTCGGAACCATTTCCCATCAGCTTTATAATAACTTATCGAAAATGACCTCGACATTACAACACTCGCCGACAAAGACCTATGCATAGTGACACTTGTCGGCAAAGACCTCGGCATCATAAATTGTAACACTCCGGAAACTAGTAGGATAAACTAGAGCTTGACGTTAGGGCTAGAGCCTTGAAATGTACCTCCCCGTACCTTAAAATAAATGTTTTCGTGTTAGAACGTCAAGGTTCAAACCCCAAGGACCAACCATGGGTCCTTGTGGAATGAGCCAAGAATGTACCTAGGCAGTGACCCACGAATGGCACTCACGCCTTGTGGGTGAGGGGCAGTAGATGGAACCTGCAGGATCTGGTCTCAGACCCCGACCCACGCTTCACCAGCACGGGCCGTGGGTCCAACCACAGTCCGTCTCTGATGGGGCCGTGGGTGATGATTGGAAGCAGTTTTGGGAGTTAGTTGAGGGATACTTTGGGGATTTCCATTTTTATTTTAATACTAAGTGACATCATTTTACACTAAATTAGGCTAACTATATAATGTTTTAAGACCCTCAAATCAAGTCATCTTCCTCATAATTCCAAAATCCCAAATCAGAATCAACTTTCCCCCCAAAACTCTCTCTAGAACTCTAAAGAAGAAGAAGAAATGTGAAGCTAGGGTTTGAAGTAGCACGTTTTCCACTCAATTTCATTGGAATTCAAAGCTAAGGTATGTTAGTCCTTCATCCATGGATCCCCTCCAAAACCTCCAATTTCAAAGCTAGAAATCCCAAAAGTTAGGGTTTGACTTCAATCTCATGGATTCCTTTCAAATTCATTTTAATGACTGAAGTATGTTTTATTATGGATAAATTGATGATTTTATATGGTTTTATGTTGAATTTACCAAGAATCCATGAATTCCCCTATTTTCCCAAATTGGATCTCAAAGTGTGGGTTTGATTGATGCAAGTAGAATATTATAGAATTGTGAATGTAATGAATTGATTAATTGAATCATGTTATTATCCATGTCTAATGTAGTAATTCTATATGTGTTGATTGAATGTGATGTATGGTCCTTGAAGGGCAAAGTATGAGAATTATGCATGATTATGAGGTTTATGTATATGCTTTTAGAACACTATGAGAGTAAAGTGAATATGATTATGATCTAGTTGTTGTGTTGTTGGATGATTATCCTCATGTAAACAATTATGTATCAATATGATATGATGTGAAAGGTTTCTCACAATATGATGATTCTAGTCTTGAAAGACTATTCTCACCTATTGAATCTATGAGCTATAATATGTATTATGTTGGATTGAGTGTCAAGACATTGTTCCATGAATGTGCACTTAAGTTAAGACTTAATATGTAATCTATGGGAATTATGCTTAACACCGAGTGGATATGAATATGAGATGGAAGCTTTTACACTAGTTGAATCCGGCTTTCCGAATGGGTTCCTTCTACCTTAGTTGAGTCCGGGTTCCCAAAGTATGTATCTCATGAGATGGAAATCTTATACCTTAGTTGAGTCCGGGTTTCTAGTAGAAATCTCCCTATCACATAACTATGTGACCACATAGGTCTTTAGCTAGTGGATCCACCTAAGCTAAGAGTATGATTCTACCTTAGGCAAGTAGGAAAACTCCTTTTCGGTGTGGCGTAGACACCGAATTCCATGGTAAGCTCACATGGTCTATGTTGGTAAAAACCACAAGAAACTAACTCAACGTCTAAAAAGCTAAAACAAGCTCATGACCTCTCAAAAATCAACTAAGACCTCACCTAGTCCTAAAATCATCTCCTGAATCCAACAGAACTCTCGGAATCCCGACCTGAACATCCGAATGTTGACCAAAGTCAATTCAAATGCTAAATTTCCACCATTTCACAACTTAGGTCCCAAATCCTCAAAAAGACTCGAATTATGAAACCGACAGTTTTCACAGCTCAGATTCCATATATTGAGAGTCATGGCATTGACGGAATTCCATTTCGACACTCAAAACTCTAAAAGACTCCAAAAACCACTTTCTTAAAAATATAAGCCTTTCCTACTCAAAACTTACTAAATTATCAACTTTTAACTCCAAGATCAAAACCAGCTTTTCAAACTAAATCATAAAAGACTCAGGATCGATATCGAGAGGGCGAAATGATAAATTCCCAAAATTTTTCATAAATGACCGATCGGGTCATTACAATATATAAAGAAAATATATGCTTAAAGGATAGTGAGTTTTCAAAAAATATTATTGTTTAATGTATGCAATTGGTATATAAACTGATTTCAATAGTATTAGTTAAAGTTAATAAGGGGAGTCAGATTATATAATTATTACATACCTGAAATGATACTTCTTTTAAATTTATCGTGTGATTTAATATGTAATAAGGCATACTCATTTCCTTTATTAAGAAAATTCTACACAAATTGATAAACTCGATTAACTTTAATGATTTTTTTTAGATTTTTGACTTATGGAATTTATATATATAATATGCTAATTGTAAATTATGCAGTCTTTCAAACAGAAATTCATTGTCAACTTTATTTAGATTCCTACAAAAAAATTATTCGTCAAAAAAATATATTACAAAAAGATACGTATTCCAAAAACAAAACAAATTTAAGAAATAAGAATACTATTTTCTATTTTTTTAAAAATGACTTTCAAATAAAAATAAAAAATGATATCATTTTTCAAAGCAGTAAAACAAATTCCTAAAGGATGAAGGAAGAACCAAAATAGGAGATGGATAATGTTAATTAGAAGATTGATAACAACCAAAATAGTGACCAACTATTTGAGAGAAAATCATGAGATAAATATATTATGACAATTATAAAACACTATTTTAAAGGAAATGATATTGTTAATTAATTGATTAAGAATTATTTTAATTAATTTTCTGTTTTTTGTTTTTTTAAATTAATTTATTATTTGTTAAGTATTGTTAGAAATCTAATGTTAGCTATTGAAATCTAAAAACTCCTGATAGGACTAATAATATTCACTCTTCAATACATCATTTATTAAAGTTTCTCATTATAGTTTGCATAGTAGAACATTAAAACAACCTCCATTACAAAGAAGTTGCTAAAAGTTTTCTTAATTGAATTTAGAGCATGTCTGGCATTGCTGTTGGCGGAGGCCAAAAATACTTATTTTGAAAAATTAAGAGTTTGACAAATCAGTAAAAGTGTTTTGAAATGGAAGCAGAGACAGTTTTTCCATTGTAGGGTAGAAGCAAAATATTTATGCTTCTTAAAAAAATGCAGAAACAGCAACAGAAACAGAAACATAAACAAAAAAAATTTCAAGACTAAAATACCCCTTCCATATATACATTTTACCAATATATCTTATAATATACATTTAGTTAAATTTCATTTAAGAATTTTATTATTTATTTTTATATGATAAAATTTTTATATTATTTTACATAGTATTTTTTTTATATTTAACATATTGTTTATGTGTTATTTTACAAAATTAAAAAAGAAAGTAACAACAATATTTTTGCAATACTAGGAAAGAGAAGAAAAAAAGTAACTGAAAATACCAGTCCTCCCAAAAAAGGTATAATATTGATTGAAAATTTGAATTTGTACATTTAAATTTAATAAAAATAAAAATTAAATTAATTTTTTTATAATAGTTTCTCTCTATAAAATAATTTTGATATTGAAAGTACATTAACAATTGGCCTTTTTTGTAATTTGACTCTCAAAATCATTTTAAAAAAAAAATATTAGTCAAGTACAATTTTTTTAAGAAAAACACTTTTCAAATGATTTAGTCAAACATAAATTGTTTTTTTTTTTCAAAAACACTTTTTGAAAAAAGCATGTTAAAAAGTACTTCTAGAAATAAGTCATTTTTAACAGTAATGTAAAAACAAGCTCTTTAAGGTCTTAATAGCTTTTTAATTTCATGTAAAATTTTGAAAATATTTTTCTCAAGTACAAAACAGATACTGAAGTATACAAAAAGTCTAGTAATCATAGTTAATATCCATATGATCTTCGATGATCAATCATGCCAGAAATATTACCTCTTTATTTATTTATTATCATCTCTATTTTTAATATTGATCAATTTTTATATCTAAAATCAAACCCAAGTCCTAATTTTAGGCAAAATTAATATGACAAATTTATCATAACGAAATTGTCCCATTGAACAAATATTTTAGCGTCAAGGATATAAAAATTGGTCAATATTAAAAATATTTTAGTTGATCAACATTTGGTATCTTAAATTTTATACTTTTACAATATTATTGATATACATAGACAATATTCTAACGATGTACTCAGTGATATGCACGAAGCCACAAAAGTACTTAAATTAAGTATGTTTCAAAAATGTAGTATTAAAATTAAATAATATTATATTAATATACAACTTACTATCTTTCTTGATTTCATAGTAAGAACTAGACCTTTTAGTATTATATTAAAATTCTTTCATTGTTTTATCTTTCAAAGAATTCTTATATCTATATATATATTGAAAAAATGGCTTAGAACATACTTTAATTTTGTTTGAATTTATTGTTACATACTTCAACTTTGCGGGTAAAGATATCGAAATTATAGGGTGAACCCAATTGGAAAGAAGTTTGTAACAACTCCAATTTCACAATACAAACATTCAAATATTATAATCACTAAATTTGAAGTTACAACGGAAAATGGAACTAACAAAGAAAACTATTGTAGAAGATAACTAGAAGGGAGATGAGAAGCATAGACTCAAAGAAAGGGGATGAGAGGACTAGACATTTTTCTCAACAATTTGCATAATCCCTAAATCACATATCACTACCCTTTTTGTTGGAAGTTGGAACCGTTTCATGCCCACTACTCAATCCGGATCCCAAATTAACCTAGCCTGGATGTATATATTTTTTGGTTTGATTATATTTCAATAAATTTATCATTGTTGATTGTTAGTACATGGGTATGATTCACTTCTTCTCTCCCAAACTTAAGCGTTTAGCCTATATCACAAATCATTAGAAACTAGGTAGACTTTGAGGGTGTCAAAATCAAAAGGTCACAAAGGATTAAGATATGCAACATGGTGGACAAAAATTTCGGATTAGGCTCAATTGGATGGACTAAGATTACATCAATGGAGGGAAAATTTGGGATAGAGTGGTTATTCAAAAAGGGTTTAGATTCATAATCAAGTCAAGTTAAATCTAGAATTTCGCCTTGAAATTTATTTTTGGGCAAGTTCTAGACAACATGCATATACAAGAATGAATCAAATCCTTTCCGCACAAGGCATTACAATCCAATAATATGCCTAGAGTGACGATTGATCCCAAGCTAACCACATGACTATGTCATGACACTGAATATCATACATAACTGAAATTAAACTGAAACGGAATAAGTCTCAATTAGCTATCATATCATAAAAGAGAAATATGATATAAAGACAACATAAGCGGAAACAACTAACTGTCTGAAAAACCTTTAATCATAGTGAGTTGTTAGGACAAGTCCCTCGCTAACTCTAAACTGTCAAAAAACTGAAGTTAGCACTCTTTGTATATGTCCCTAAAGCCTTTAGCAACATTGGATCTAATGACACTCAACTAATGCCGGTAAAGACTTTAACACTCTTTATTAATGTGTCTATTTATTGCCGCTAAAAGTTGCTTTTGTTATAGTGTAAAGACAAGAAGGAAATCATAAGTGGTGTTCTCGATGAGGTAAGGACTCACCAACACTGCTAACTGGATGATCGGACCAAGTAAACATAACATGAAAACTAATAATCTGATCTAAAAATATAGTACAAGGTCAAACAATATCTAAAAATCATATCATAGTGTGGGAGATATTGTTAATTGACATAAACCATATGAGCTATAATATGAAGTTTAGTGTATTGTTTCCATACCAAAAAGAGAGTGTCCTACTTGTCAAGGTAAGGACCATGAAATCTAAGCTAAGGTGGATCAAGTATACCTTACCTTATACCTTACCTTGATACTCCTAGTTGACCAGTGAATCTCGCATCCACCTCATATTCATCGCCTTTAGCTTGGCCTCAAACTCATCATTGGGAACGTTCGACACTCATAGAACCTCACTCACCATATAAATATCCACAGGGACATCCACCACTCAATTGTGAAGGAAAGCCTGAGGGTAATTCAAAAGAATTGTCGGGAGAAGCGCATAGAACTCCCTCACCCAGCCTGAGAGGGCAGACCAGGGAACTTCAACCAGTGGGTTCCAGCCAAACTCTTGGAGTCGGTGGTAAAAGGTATTGATGCCTTTTCCTCCATTGTTCGCATGCAGAAAGCCCTCTCAAAGAAAACATCTATACTCCGTTAGACCATGAGTCATTCCTATCTAGCTTCATCGGGGAATATCACGTAAGGATAAGTGCATTCTTGATTGACAACCATTTGAGTTATGAACCTGCATTTTAGTGAGTATCGAGTTAGAAATCATAAAATCTCCTAAGAATAGCTTCCAAAAGAAAAATCCAATTTTTGGCTGGGAGGGGATTTCTCCGCTATAGCGGCCTCCACTATAGCGAAAAGCAAGGCCTCTATAGCGAGGTGTGATTCTCCAATTAATAAAAGAGAGAGTGTATTATACACACCATTGAGGTGTGGTTTTCCAAACTACTAAGTGATAGTTAAGGTATTAAACTCACACTCCCAATAGTTTGAGTATGAAACTAAACAAAAAATATATTTTAGATGTGTTTTTGAGACTTATGTATTCTTCTAATTAAAATCAACTTAATCATGTAGAAAGATGAAATTACGAAAGACAACAAATTAAAGAGCACAATGTAAACTTACATATATGTTTTCCGCAAAGGCAATATATGAACTTCACTTCAAACAGATTAAGATTTCAAATATTTACAGGCCTATAATAGAGACAATATCACGATTGTGATTAAGAAAAGAAATACAAGAATTTAACATAAATCTAAATCTAAAACCATAAAAGAAAAGATAATAGTTGATCGATTTACAATATTCTAAATTTCGTAATGATAAGAAACCACACAGAATGTAATTTATACGAATTTTAATATGATTCAAACACAAGTCATGTACTCTAGTATATAATTTTCATTGCCTGCTAGCTCATGAATTTGGAGAACTGGAAGACTTATAATATGATAATAGGTCGCTTAAGTTTTTATATAATTAGACTTTTAATTGGGATTTCTTAATAATTTAATTACCTATCCATTATCAATAAGATTTAAGGTTATTTATAGAAAAACGTTCATTTTTCAAATATGATTCCATTATTATTCAGAAACACCTTTAATAGATAAGAAAAGACGTAAAAAAAATATATCTAAATGTGTAATTAATCTATAATCATATATAAGATAACAATTACTCGAAAATATAATGAATTGAGTTATAGAGTGTGTTTGGTACGAAGACAAATGTTTTCTTGGAAAACAGGTTGATTTTTAACTTATTTTCTCATGTTTCAACATGAGTAAAATATATTTTTCTGAAAATCATTTTTTAATGTTTGGTTGGTGAATGAAAAATATTTTTCAGAAAATATCTTTTATTTTTGGCTTGAGACTAAAAAATACTCTTCAGGAAAATAATTTCTGATTCGAAAGTCAACCCCGATAATTGATCTAGGACCCGACCCCTACACCCAAACTAGGACAAGACCCCGATAACCGTTTCAAAATCTGACCCTGAGATTTGATAAAAATTTGACGGGGTCGGGGGTGATTGCCGGTTAGGGATAGGGGTGGCATAAAAAATGAATTTTGAAAAAACTTGAAATATTTTTCAAGAATAATTTTAATTTTTTTTTGATGGGGAAGCATGGGGGGGGGGGGTAGGGGGTGCGTAAAAAATGAAAAAAAAAATTAAATTTGAAATATTCTCAAAAATATTTTTTTTAAAAAAATTGACAGGGTGGCGGGGGAGGGGGTGGCCTTGTTGAGGGAGGGGGAGTGACGTAAAAATAAAAAAAAATTATAATATTTTTCGAAAGTTATTTTTATTGGGGAGGGTTGGGTACGAGGTATGGGTACGGTAAGAAAATATAATTAAAGAATGAAGTCTCTAGCTTAGGAAAATGTTTTCCTTAATTTTGGAAGGGAAATCATTTTCCTTAAATTTGAGAAAAATGAGTTGATTTGGAAAACACTTTCCAAACATTTAAGCCAACCAAACATGAAAAAATTGAAAAACATTTTCCTCCGTACCAATACCAAACAGACCCATAATGTCGTGAACAAAAGGTAAAATAAATAAATAGAGTTTTGGAAAATGATTTCCTTAATGTTGAAGGAAAGTTATTTTCCTTAAATTTGAGAAAAATGAGTTGATTTGAAAAATATTTTCCAAACATTTAAGCCAGCCAAACAAGAGAAAATTGAAAAACATTTTCCTCCATACCAAACACACCCATAATGTAGTGAACAAAAGGTAAAATAAATAAACACAGCCATCATAGGCATATTGTGCACTTAGAAACAAGTGTTCTAACATTGTCATTGCATATAAAAATTCAATAACGAAGTTGAATGAGTATCATCTTCATCAAACAAAAGAACAAACAGAACCGTTTTTCGAAATCCTAATGTCGAAAATGAACATGGAGAAATAGAAAAAGCAAACATAATGTTACCATATATATATCCATTGAACCAACCAAAAACAAAAAGGAAATCCCTTTTTTCAATCCCAAATCAGGTCGTCCTCAACTCTTGAGTGAAAGGCAAAGCTCGGAAACATTGTAGTAATGTCCGTGAGAAATGGGAGAGTCATCTTCTGCAAAAGTGAAGACTGACGCATGACTAAACTTCTCCATTCCTCCTTATCAATCTTTCCATCTCGATTGGTATCTGCTTCTTCAAAAGTATTGTCAATTATGTTCTCAATCACATTGTCTGAAAGTTTCATATTAGTCTCAGCAAGATCAACAAGCATCATCTGTTTTACCTCTTGTCTCTCAATGAAACCCTGTTGCTTGATATCATATAGTTGAAAAGAAAACTCAATCTTATCATCAAAAGGTGCATTTGGATGGAAAATAGAAAGTGCACAAGCAAATTCCTTAAAGCCCAAAATTCCCTTACGCTTTGTGTCAAATAAGTCAAATACTCTGTCAGCAAAGAAGTTTTCTTTCGCATTTGTGTTGTATATAGCCAATTAAAACTCTTTCTTGTTCATGATTAAGCCATCACCATTCCTGCACTACTAATCTTCTTAAAGAGCTCGTAAAGAGCTTCAATCTCATTGACGCGAAACACTGTCTCTCTCGCAAGGATATCAATATCGTCGAGGTCCGCTGATTGACCAAAATCAATATTATAAAACCTTGAAAGGTAAGAACCTAAGCACGACAGCATGGTGGAGTCTCTGAGGCAAAAAGAAAAATGAGTTAGAAACTCCTTAAATGAATAATATAGTACAAATGGATTCTTTTATAGAGGTATTTAAAGTATACAAATTGAAGAACCATTGTCCAAAATAAATTGAGATACTCATTTGCCTTGTCAAATATTTTTTGGCTTATTCTTTTTTCTCAATACAAGTTGAAGAAACTATTTTTCAAAGTGAATTAGAATACTCTTTTACCCTCTTTTCTTACAATTTTATGCTTAACTTAAATTGTTAAGTGCATAAAAGATGATTAATATTTACGCGATATTTTAATCGATCAACATTTAAAAAGAATTATCTGTGTTTTTATGATATACTCCCTCCATTATTTGTTTAGCCTATTTTGAATTGATACGGAGTCTAAAAAAATAAAAGACTTTTGAGTCCATGCCTCACACGTGATACTTCTAAAAATGAGAGAGAAAGATGGAAATAAAGAGCTAGGTAAAGGTTGCAACAATATTAGGGGGTCATATAAATGAATACTCGTAACCAGAATATTGTTGTTAATTTCATATAACGTTCATCCTTGAATGTAAAGAGAAAGAAAGTTCATGAAATGTCAAATAGTGTAGAATATCTACTCTGCATGTTGGACTCAACTTTCCAAGTGAATATTGAACCTGTTTATCCATAATAAATATAGGTTTTTTCACAAATGCTAAATTTTGGTCTAAATGTACCGAGTCTATTGAATCACATAAAAGTCATTGATATAGTACTTTCTCAACACCAAAACATGAAATTCCGAATGAATATCTGGTAAGTCCAGTGGCATAGCGAGCTCATATGCCACCTCCCTAAAACACTGCGCCAATGAACCTTGGACTGAGTTTGCCATCATTGTCAAACCTCATAACATCTTTCATGAGTATACTTTTACCAAAACCTTCTCTCCAATCATGAACTTTAAATCACAAATCGTTTTATCAACATATCTCTTTTGTCTACTCTAAGTTATAAGAACTCTATCTTGAATCAACTTGACCTTATCTAAGAAATCTCTCAACAGATCTTTACTCGAAACTCGACCTCGAATGCATTGAACCAACCAACTAGAGAGTGACATCTTCTATCATATAAGGCCTTAAATAAGGCCATCTGATTACTAAAATGGTAATGAGTGTTATAACCAAACTCCGCTAACAACAAGAACTAGTCTCAACAACCACAAAAATACATCACACACATTCATAGCATATCCTTCAACATCCAAATAGTCCGCTTGGACTGATCATCTGTATGTGAATGAAAAGTTATATAATCTCCACTTGAGAACACAACTCTTTTTTCATACACTTCTATAATTGATTGTGAACTTAGTACTCCAATTTGAAATGATGAAAATGGACATACCATGAAAACGTACTATCTCTTGGATGTAATTTCTAGTCAATTTTTTTGCATGTATGAAGTCTGAACCGACATAAAGTAAGTTGTTTCGGTCAATCTATCTACAATAAGTCTAATATCATCTATCTTTATCAAAATTTATTTGCCAATCCTACCACAAAATTCATGGCATTCACCCCCACTTTTACTCATGTGTAGGCATCCTCCAAGTCTCACCACCTCCTCTGGTGCTTATACTTTATATGCTAGCAGTTCAAACATCGAGAGAAATACTCTACATGTTTGTATTTACTCAACATCACCAGTAATGCTTCAGATCATTATACATTTTTGCCACTCCTCGATGAAGAGAATATCTAGAACCATGAGTCTCTTCCATAATTAACTTAGTCAAATCATCAACTCTTAAAAGACAAATATGACCCTTAATTCTTAAAACACCCTTTGAATAAAAAATTCCTTCTTCATGTTCACCATTTAACGTCTTGTCTTGAATTATATTCAACTTCTCATATTTGAATGATATAGCATTGATCTGATTCACAAGAAGAAAGTGTACCTCAACATGAGCAAGAAATCTATAAGACTCTGAAATATCAAGTCTCACAAATCTATTGGACAAAAATTGAACATTTATTTCATTTGCAACATAATTAAGTTGTCCATAATAATTGACTTTCCACTTAATGCATTTGCTACTACATTTGTGTTGCTCGAGTGATACATTTGTTATTCATATATACCTTCAACCACCTCAAAGCGTACATTATTATATTATCTTTATACATCAAAGCATTTTCAAGATCAATCC
>JAJOOS010023137.1:0-14630 GCA_029582725.1 Solanum chiquidenum | reverse complement strand
TGGAGAGCCTTGATCCTCTTGGGTGTACCACACTTGGTTTATTCTAGTCATGTTATCAAGAAGAAACGAAGCTACCTCAAATGATTGTAACATTATTCCTCCTCATACAAATTGATCAGCCACTCCTTTATTAACCGAATTACGACTTCGGTAAAAATATGAAGTAACAAATAATTTGGTAACCCATGAGTTGGGCATTTAAGTAGGAGTTTCTTAAACCTCACCCATGTTTCATGGATGGGTTCCCTCTCCCGTCGCTTGAAACCTTGAGTTTCGTCTCTAAGTTTCATCATCCTTGATGGAGGAATGAACCTTGTGTTAAATGCTATAATCAGCTCCTCCCATGATGTGATGGAGTTGTTTGGTAAATCAGCTAACCACTTATTAGCTTCTCCCGTTAAGGACAGTGGAAATAACCGCATCCGGATTGACTCTTGTGACACATTTTTGAATGAAAAAGGTTTGCAGACCTCTATAAAATTTCTCACGTGCTCATGCGGGTCTTCGTGATCTGGCCCTCCATATAGTCCCCTCATTTGGAGTAAGTGAAGAATGGTGCTAGTGACTTCAAACATCGCATTCTCATCAGCTTGTGGGATGCAAATTGCACCCATTCCACCCGATTGAGCTGGGTTGTAAACACTATTGATATCATCTATACCATCTTGATGACCTGCTTGGCTATCATTTATCTCTTCTTCACTCATGTTCACTTCTACATAGTCCGCCCAACTCTTACACAAAGGAGCCAAAGCTAATTCAATTACATCCAACAACTTTGAGAGTGTCAAATCATCAATCAACGAATTCTAAGTAATGCTATACCCCGGCAGCGGCGCCATTTTGATTAATGTATCAGGACACTTCATCCAATACTAAGTGCCAACGATCGTTAAGTAGTAATATAACCCAACTAAATGAGTAGGGATCGAATCCCACAGGGAGTAGTTTTCCTTCAAATTCAACGATGAAAATATGACAACAATCTCTTCAATTAGCCACGTATTTCACCTCTTTGGTTTTAGTTTCAAATACCGAATTTAATTATCACTCCAATTTCACACTTCAACACGAAACAAACAAATAATAAAGTAGGACTTGGGAAATTTACCAACCAATTGATTAATTTTACTTTAGCAGGTGAAAATTGATGTTCATAATAGGATAATTTTTTGTGGGTAGGTCGAACCTTATGTAAAGTAAATTTCTCTCAAACAATTACATTTTCTATGCCGAATTCTCTCGAACATCAACACTAATCAGAAAATGCCCAGTCCTTTGTCCTCATCAACTCCACTCTCTCGAGCTGGACACAAAGGATAAATTCCATGTTTCACTCTCTCGAGCTAAAATCATAATAACCCACTACTAAGGATGCTAAGTTTGATACTTTGGATCTGCACCTCTCTGTCGAGCAGGCACACAACACTGAACATGTCACACTAACCATGCAAGACGGCCTCAAAATGCAGCAGCAACTTAGACCCACTTCTAATTAACCCCATTATTCTCAATTCAACGACACCCACTTAGTGAAACTCATCAATTGTCTTCATAGTCAAAACGCCAAGAGAATCATTTTAGCCACTCATAGCTAAAATAAGAAAATCAACATCTGTCATGTTTTTCCACAGCTGGTAATTGAAATTCAAAAGATTAGAAATTAGTAAAATCCTCTCTATTACAAAATCTCAATCAAGAATCCCTCTCAAATTTCTTCAAAATTACTATGATATTGTTTTTGCTCTCCATTTTCTATTTCTCTCGTGTTTGAATGAAATTCTCTCTCTAGCCAAAACTAATTTAAACAAGTCTGATGTGTCACTGTTGAAGACCACTCAATGAGGTAAGTCGGACGTCGTCGATAGATCGGCGACTCACCGATTATTCTTCATCTTGCCTTCATTTTTTCACTTCTACTAGGTCTGGATACTGTAACTTTAGGTGATCCAGGTCGAGACCATGATTCACCCTTTTCCTTCTATCTCGCCCATCAGTACTTGTTTGAATCTTCTTCAGCCCTTTTGGCGACCTGGTTGTCCTTCGCCGCATAGATCGGTGATACGCCAAATAGGATTGTTGCTCACCGAAATCACCCCCATTTTAGGTCTAACATTCTGTAACTTTAGATGGTATCTTGGCAATTTTGGTGATTCACCGAATGACATTTGCGATCATCAGGTTTTCATTTCTTTAATCCTTTAGCTTGCTTTGTTCCCTTCTTGCTTAATAATGTCCATGCATCGTTCAGAAATCCAAATACCTGAAATTCAAGGATTTACATCATTCACTAGCACAAACATGTGTTTGAGGGCACTAAATCTATTAAAATAAAGCCCTAAATGAGTCCAGATCATGGACTCATCAGGACACAGGATGAGCATTGGTAGATGTTGAGAGCGGACAACTGAAATTCAGACTCAACAAGGAAGAGGTAAAGTTAAAACTTTGCAGGTCAATGAAATAGCCTCATGAAATGAATGTGGTGTCTGCAATAGAGGCCTTTGATAAAGAATAGATTGGAGCGACCATTGAGGAGAGGCTGGCTGTTGAAGCATTATCGATCGTGTTGATGAACTTTGAAGTTGATTTCTGGACTGACTATGTGGAGACTGTGAATGCTTTACATGGCATGGGAGCACATTCTTATGCTCCAAAGAAACTGGACTTGGATTTAAAAAATAGGCCAAGTCCTCCAGCAATATCCATCCATTGAGGAGTCGCCTGTGCTGGAACTAAAATAATTACCCTGTCACTTGAGGTAAGTATTTTTGGGCGATAATAATATTTTGCCTGTGATCTTGGCTGTAGATTTGAATGATGAATAGGTTCAAGTTGTGATTAAAGTGTTGATAAGATACAAAAGGGCAGTTTGGTGGACCATTGTTGACATCATCAGGATACCTCTGGGTATATGCACTAATAAGGTCCAACTTGAGGAGGACTGCAACCCAAGCATTGAACAACAGAGGAGGTAAAATCCACCAATGCAAGAGGTGGTCAAGAAGGAGATCATCAAGTGGTTAGATGCTGGGGTTGTGTACCCCATTTCTAACAGTCATTGGGTCAGCCCAGTTCAATGTGTGCCCAAAAAGGGTGGTATGACAGTGGTTGCAAACACAAAGAATGAGTTGATCCCAAAAAGACTAGTCACTGGATGGCGTGTGTGCGTGGACTACATGAAGCTGAACAATTAGACCTTGAAGGATCACTTCCCAATTCCATTCATGGACCAGATGCTTGATAGGTTGGCTGGAAAAGGGTGGTACTGTTTCTTAGATGGATACTCTAGCTACAACCAGATATCAAATGCTCCTGAAGATTAGGAAAAGATCACCTTTACATGTCCTTATGGCACATTTGCATTTAAATGCATGCCATTTGGACTATGTAATGCACCAATAACTTTCAAGATGTGTATGATGTATATCTTCTCGAACATGGTGGAGGACACTCTAGAGGTCTTCATAGATGATTTTTTAGTGGTAGGTGATACTTTTGATGACTGTTAGCTTAATCTTAGCAGGACTTTACAGAGATGCGAGGAGGCCAATCTAGTGCTGAATTAGGTGAAGTGCCATTTCATGGTCAAGGAAGGTATAGTCCTTGGTCACAAGGTGTCACAAAAGAGGTTCGAGGCTGACAACACCAAAATTGAGGTGATTGAAAAGTTGCCTCCGCCTATCTGTGTGAAGGGTGTTCGAAGCTTCTTAGGACATGCCAAATTCTATAGGTGTTTTATCAAGGACTTCTCAAAAATTGCACACCCCTTGTGCAAGCTTTTGGAGAAGGAGGTGAAATTTTCTTTTGATGAGGCATGTCTCAGAGCCTTTGAATGCCTTAAGGAGAAGTTGATTCTGCCCCAGTGATCATTGGTCCAGATTAGGTTGAACCATTTGAGGTAATGTGCGATGCTAGTGGTACTGCGCTAGGAGTTATGTTGGGGCAGAAGCGCAGCAAGATGTTCCATCCGATCTATTATGCTAGCAAGTCACTTAATGGAGCACAGTGAAACTACACAGTCACTGAACAAGAACTACTGGCCGTGGTGTATGCTTTTGAGAAATTCAGAGCTTACTTACTGGGTACTAGAGTGATAGTCCACACATATCAAACACCTCTTTAAGAGTTTGATTTTGAGGTTAAGGATAAGAGAGGTAGTGAAAACTAGGTGGTTGATCACCTGTCTAGGTTGGAGGTTGAAAATAAAGAGGAACTTGAGCTCGAAATCAATGATTCATTCCCGAATGAGCACGTATTATCCGCTACTCTTGATCTTATTCCATGGTTTGCTGATTTTGCTAACTTTCTTGTTAGTGACTTGATACCTGAGGGGCTAACATTTCAGCAAAGGAAGAGGTTCCTGCATGATGTGGGTAAGTATTTTTATGATGAATCTTATATGTACAGGGTGTGTTCTGATAATATCATCAGGTAATGCATCCCTGAAGCTGAGATGTTGCACATTCTAGAGGCTTATCACTCCTCTCCAGTGGGTGGCCATCATGGAGGCGCTCGAACAACCCACAATGTACTTCAGTGTGGGTACTACTGGACCACAATTCATCAGGATGTGATGGACACCATAAGGAGTTGTGATGTGTGCCAGAGGCAATGAGCCATCTCTCGGCGCCATGAATTACCCATGACACCTATTCTTGAAGTAGAAATATTTGATGTGTGGGGATTTGATTTCATGGTCCCATTTTTTAGCTCCTATGGGAAGAAGTATATATTAGTGGCAGTGGAGTATTTGTCCAAATGGGTTGAGGCAATTTCTTTTCCTGAGAATGATGGCAAGAGTGTTGCTCGCTTTCTGAAGGTCTTCTCAAGGTTTGGCACACCCAGAGCTATTATCAGTGATGGTGGTTCTCATTTTTGCAACAAGGTATTTAGTGCGCTTCTGGAAAAATATGGGGTTAAACAGCACAAGGTGGCAACACCTTATCACCCACAAACCAGTTGCCAAGTGGAGGTGTCCAATAGAGAAATAAAGGCGATTATTGCAAAAATAGTGAATTCCAACATGACAAATTGGGCACGAAAGCTAGATGATGCTCTATGGGCATATCAGGCAGCTTTCAAGATGTCAATTGGTATGTCTCCATATCAATTTGTGTTTGGAAAGGCATGTCATTTTCTAGTTGAGCTTGAGCATAGGGTACTCTGGGCTTTGAAGAAGCTGAATATTAGTTGGAGTAAAACGGCAAACCTAAGACAGGATCAAATCAATGAGATGGATGAGTTCCGTTTGAGAGAATATGAGAGGTATGCACTATACAAGGAGAAGATATTGAGAAGAGGACCTTCACTCCTGGTGACTTTGTGTTACTTTCAATTCTAGACTTTGTCTGTTTTCGGGGAAGTTGAGATCCAAATGGTCTAGACCTTTTAGAGTAACTCACGTGTTCCACTCGAGTGCTATTGAGCTTGAGAATGACCAGGGTGAGAAGTTCAAGGCCAAGGATCAGCGAATCAAGGCATACTTGGGTGTTCCAGAGGATGTGAAAATAGTTGAGGAATGTAAGCTTGACGAAGTCTTAGTAATCAAGTAACCTGCGTCGCGCCGTGATGTTAAATTGTGCGCTGCTTGGGAGGCAACCCAAGATTGTAATTGTAATAGGTAGTTCCCTTTTTCTCATTTTTCTTTGCTATTATAGAGTCACTGTGTGCATGAAGGATTTGGACAAAGAATTGCAGGGACTGGGTACAGACAACTCTTCACGAGCAGTACCACGGGCCTTGTGCCCTTCATGGGCAACTTCATGGCTCGTCATCCTCAAACACAGCCAAAAGAGGCTATTGGAAATTTCCATATAATGGTTCATGGAAGGGTTCACAGTCCATCAGGCCTTGCACAGACCATCTAGCCTCTCGTGAAACCCAGGTAAGTTTCCACTCCCAAGTTATCTTCACGAACCTCTATACGGACCGTGGTGTCCTTCACATGCAACTTCACGGTCTATCATCCCTAATCCAGACTAAATCAAACCTGACCTGACCCGCCCACACTTTAATGAAGTCAATCATTTTCTTTTTATTCCTAAAGCGCCAAGGGTCCAAATTTTCCCCTTTCTCCTCACTTGTAATGGTTACAAGCAGTTCAAAACGCCTAGTACATTCCCATAACTTCTACATCAACCTGAAATTCGAAACCCTAGGATCCAAGTATCATAAAATTAGGGTGCAATGTTCTAATATGTTTTGGTGAAAAATTTAAGTCAAATTTGAAGTAAGTTCCCCTACTAACTTGTTATAAGTTTAATCTTATCTAGAAACAAGTTAAACCTACTCTTATTTGGTTGAATTTTAGCATTTTTATTGTGATGAACTGCCATTATTGTTGTTTAATTGTTATGGGTTTGTTTCAATTCGGTGAAATTAGTTGTTGAGAGTTATGGGTTTGATGAATTCTTGCGTAATTCGTGTGAATGATGATACATGTGTATGTTTGAGTCCTATTTTAAGTATGAATGGTATTTGTATAAGTGTTGTGCTGATAAATTAGGGTGAAATTGTTGCCATTGTATTACTATTCCCATGGGTATGTGGTTATGATCTTAGTGAGATATAAATTGTGTTTGATTTACATGGCGATTATTAAATGTGGTGGATTGGTTGGATTCATATTCTAGTAGGTCTCGTAACTTTGTGATGGGATAAAATTGAGAATAGGTTGTTGTTGGAAAGGAAGAAGCATTGGAAAAAGGCAAAGTGTAAGTCCACTATGGACTTCACGGACCATGGGATCAACTACGAGTCGTGAAACCCCTCGTGGACCATAGTTAGCAGAAGATGGTTATACCGGGTATGATCACAATGGTCTTCACGGATCGTGGTTCACTCTACAAACCGTGAAGCCATATGTGATCCATCCCAGTGAATTGTTCCACACAGTCAAGTCACTAACTTGTATTCACGGGGGTCTTCAAGGACCGTGGTACCCACCACAACCCGTCTTGGCTCCCGTACATAAAAAATGTATTTTTACTTTCTGTACTTTTATTTCTATATTTTGATTCTGTGGCCCTTCCTAATATAGATTGGGTGACGACTTTCTTAAGGAAAGACGTCACGTTGTAATTACACAGGGGAAGTATAAGTACCCGATAGTGTGTCAATTTACTATTTTGGTGTACTAATGGTTTAGTATTTCTCAGGTACTATGGCTCCCCAAAGAAAGAACGCAACCAAACATTCCTCACCGACTGCTGCTCAATAGGAAGGTCATAATGCGTCAGAGTCTAGTAGTTTTGAGGTTCAGATAAATATCATCATTGAGGAGCACCCACCTCGAACTATTAGATCCCAGACAGTGCGGGCAATTCTCCAGAACACTCCTCCCAGTTTGAAGAGGAAGGTAGTAGTTCTGGTAGCGGTGAGAAATCAGGTAACCAGTCTGCTGATGGTTCGAGAGACAGTTCAGAGTTTGCAAGCGGCTCTCAGGAGAATGTATCCACACCTTTACCTACAATAAACACAGAAGTTGAAACTGGAGAACAGGAAGAGGTAGGTGTGGTAGGAGAAGATGAAGATATCACCACCGATGACACCATGGTCCAATATGTTCACAACCATGAATATGACCATGCCGCGAGACAACAACTGATTGATTGTTTCCGTTCTATATGGATTGTGGACAGGTGCGAGGACTTCTTTAACAATGGAATTGTGAACAAGTCTGGTGGTTTCAAGAGTAGACCAATCATGCCTGAGATCGGAGTGGTGGTGGCTGACATCAAAGCATTCCTCGACATTTATCGGATCTTTCAGTTTCATCAGTTTGACTGGATGAACAACACATATGGGGAATATTCTAGCCACCTGACAAGAGAGTTTTATTCGTCTTCTGCAGCCACATTGATGAACTTTGCTGCAGAAACCGAGACAACTAAACAGGGGCAGAAGGAAATTGCCATTACCTGGGGTCCACTCAACTCAATTATGGTTCAGGAAAAATCTATAGATATCTTAGAGGCTACTATCAATAGAATGTTGCATGGCCCAGAATACACTGAACCAATGTCAGTTGGCCTCTTTGAGGGCAAACATCATGCAGTCACCAACGAAACTGAGATGGAGATTCAGAGTTCTCGAGAGCGGGTCTTGTGATGGATTGCAAGACAAATTGCCTCAGAGGGGAAGAATGCATCTTGGGTCACATGAACACAACCACTCATCACTAAAGCTTCACTGTATTTTCCGACCAAGGTCTGCTTTGTTGTTGTTCGTGCACAATTGAAACTTACAGGTAATGATAATACCTTGTCTCTCTCAATGGCTTCTTTGGTAGCGTGCGTCATGGCTGGTTACTCGGTATATGTGGGGCAGATCATAGCGACCGAGATGACAGACAAGGCAGTAAATGAGAGAGTCGGACTTCCAATTTCCTGTTTGATAGGGAAATTGTGTCGACAAGCAAACATTCCCCCAAACATGCTAGTTGACAGATGGGGTGAGGCGTCCAGACTCACCCAGTCCTTTAAAATCAAAGATGTCGCTAACCATCTCTTTGGTATGAAATCTGGAGTTGCTGATTCTTTGGCAGTTGTTCCTCATGTATCAATTGACATTCCACATATGGAAAGAGGGCCCGAGCAAGGAGAGTCATCACAGCCATCTAAAGAGGCACCACCACCACTAACTTTAGCCTCACAGGCTCCAAGTAACTTTGTCACTATTCCTATGCTATTCCTTGAGAAATTGGTTGCAGATCAACGCCAGACCAGGACCTTAGTCGATCAGATTGTACACCGGATGCCCCAGCTAAAAGAGTGAGATGTGTTAGCTACAGAGAAGAGGATAAAATATGAGATGCGGAAGGAGCTGGTTGTCTTAAAACAAAGGATGGATGGTTTGGAGATCTTTCTCCAGGATTGAGTACAGGCTGCCGGTTAAGTCAACACTAAAGATTTCAAGACACAATTGGCTGAGATGCGAGCTCAAGTTGCTAAACTGACTGAAAATCCAGTACAGGTTCCCACTCCGGTTATGTTAGAGTCCTTGATGCAATTGCTCAGTCAGGCACCCTCCACTCAATCACTTGATAGTTTCTGGGGTGAACTACCCAAAAATAAGTCCGGCAAGAGAAAACACAAAGTTGGTGAGTCTGATGAGGATCTGTCTGCCGACATATCTAAGGAAGACAGAATACAACAAAAGAAAGCCTGCAGAGCTTCGAGAAGAACGACAAGAAAAGCAAAAGAACTTGCGCAACAACTTCGAGATGCGGTGTTAGCGGGAGCTTCTGATAGCAGAGCACATGTACCTTCCAGTGGTAGCCAGCCTGATCCAGAGTTTGGTTCTGAAAATGCAACTGTTGATAAGGGTGCTGACACTGAGCCGGCTACCGGCGCCTTCAGCGTTATAGGTATGACCCCTCCTCACAACCCTATTTTGTTTTTCTTTATTGACTTCAAGGGCAAAGTCCTTTTGTTTGTGTCACGACCCGAGTCTACACCCCGGAAGCAACACAGCGTACTCGACCCCGAAGGGGTCTTATACAGGCCTCATAGCATTCATAACATAAGATACTTAGAAATAGTGCAGAATTTAAAACTTTCTTTAAAATCATTCAATAAAATGACATTTATAAAGCAGCGGAATACTAAAGTCTCACATGACCATCTTAGACAAAACTTTAACAAGATAGGGTCACGGCCCTTTACAATCGAAGTCTTAACAATAGTCTTAAAACATGAAAGAACTAGAAACATTAAAATTCCTTGAGAGGACATACCAAAAGATGTCTTGGAAGAAATCTAATCCAAGCTTCGACTAGGGAGAATCAAATTGAGTGCCAATCCCTACACTTCACAAAAGTAAAGAAAATATGGGTTAGCACAATTAAGTACTAAGTATAATATCCATGCAAAAACATGCTTAAAAGGACATTTTTGTTTGAAAGTCATGCTATATGCCATTTTGATAAAACTTTATGAACATAAGCATAAGAGGCATAATACAAGACATAATCAACATACAAGTCACTTAACCACATTAAAACCATAATCCACATACAACTCATTACCTTTACATAAGCCTTCCCCTCAAGTAACCCTCAAGCTATACTTTGTGCAATGTATGGATAACGTCCCATACCACTATCTACACCAAATACCACCTTAAGGTCACCCAAGTGAACTTACCATTCGACCTTTCCATCTTCACACCATAGTCATACACAAGAGACATAAACACTTCATAAGTCATATTAACACATAAGGACCATCACCTAAGATAACTCTAAGTCATACTTGTGCAATGTGCAAGTAGCATCCCATAATACTACTCACACTAAGTACTCCTTTGAAGTTGCCATTAGCAAGGCACATTCATATACAATAAGACATACCAAGGAAGTAATTCATAATACAATCCAAGTATAGCATGCATCATTACATTTAAGCATAAGCCACATTCTTCATTTAACTTCATTACATAAAGAGCACCTTCATTCATTAGACATTAGATCAACATTCTTATTAACATGATCATAAGAGACCATTAATTTCATTAACATTATAAAGGAACACACCATGACCCCTCTCGAAGCCTACTTGTGCAATGCATAGATGGCGTCCCATACCACCACCCACACTAAGTAGTGCATTCTTAAGAAGCTATAGTTTATTAACATTCTTTGTGGGGGTAAGCCCTAACCGACATAGACCATATGAGCAAATTTATGGAATCTCGGTGTCACCCTCACCGGATAAGGGATTCCTACTTGCCTAAGGTAGGACCATTGTTCTTTAGCTTAAGTGGATCCACTAGCTAGATATATGTGGGCACATACTATTTGGATCTTTGATATATGTTTTAATAATCCGTATATACCTACTAGCATGTTGATTATTATTGTAATACTTGTTGAAATACATTTTGTACTGTAAGTCCAGTAGACAGTATTTTCAAAATTTATGGAAAATAACCAACATATTTTAAAAAATATCAATTTATCTTCTCAAGCAACTAAGATTGCTAAACTCAAAAATGATTTACAAAACTGGAGTATACCATAGGAACCTTTTAAAAAGATTTACCAATTAGGTAATTTTAGTTGGATTACTCGTCATAATATTAAGACTTGTGAATCTACTATTGCTATTAATAACTCTTTAGAAGTTATTCGACTGCTTAAAGAAAATGATATTAATCGTTATAAAACTGCATTTAATTATTTGCATATTGGATTAGTGCAAGTTGTTGTTAAGCTGTTATTTAGAAAAGGACTTGATATTCCTGTGTGTGTCATCCTTCGAGATGGCAGATTTTTAAATTTTGATGATTCACTTTTAGGAGTTTTGCAAAGTAACCTAGCTGATGGGCCAGTTTACTTTAACTGTTATCCTAACTTTTTTGTTGACATTATTGATCCTAATGTCATGGATTCTTGGACTCTTAATGTCAAAACCCAGTAAAGTCAATACTCGGGAAATAGCTATTATTTACCGCGTTTATTATAGGCTTATGAAAACCACTCTTGCTCCTAAGGCTTGTAATGAGAGTCTGAAAGGTGAGACTATGCTTATGGAAGCCAACAATGAACATAGTTCTATCTTTGTTCCCCGTCTACTCAAATGGAAAGATATACTCTCCAGTAATGATTGGCATTTTGAAAACATAACTCAAACTTTTGCATCTCATTCTAAAAGATCTTAGATTGAAAGAGTCGTTCATTTTCCCGATGGGTCTATCGAACTTAAATTTCTTGACAATTCCATTAGGTGATCTTCTTTATATCGAAGGTCATCCTGGTCTGGTCCTTCTACTTTGTGTCCCTCGAGACCCATTCCCAGGTCACCTTCTTTTTTAAAAACCCCGGAGAAAGCAGATGACAATATTTTTGTTGTTGATAACAATAAAGGTAAAGTCACAGGAGTGGACTTTTTAGGAGACATTCCTAAAGTATTTTATCATGATCTTCCTAGCAGCCCCTCAGCAAGCGAGATAGAACCACCGGAATATAAACCTGCTTGGCTTGGAATGCTTAGGACAATAAAAGTCTTTGAACCAAATCCTGATAGTTTGCATGAGCAATGGACTCATCCAAATAATCAGACCAAGAGAAAATGGTGTGTTGCAACTTACCTTAATAAAGAAAGAGAATCTTTCAGAGATTCGTGAATAAATGATATGAGAAAAATAGGTTGTGAGATCAAATTCTTCAAATGGTTTGAAATGACAGGTAAGATTGAAAATCAGACCGACTCACTATAGGTTATCATCAATAAATGGTATACTACTTCCAATAAGGTTGTTGAATCTATTACTCCTCCTCTAGATGGAATTAACATCCCTGTTGCAAGTACAGTGATTAAAGTTTCTCCCTTCAAAGAGAAAAGTGTTAAGACAGGTGCTTTGCTCACTACTGCTGACATTGACCGAGTAGTAGAACAAAACAACTAATCGAACCAAATTCTTCATGTCATATCTAGGCAAATAGAAGATACCAAACCTACCATCAATAAAAGACCAAATCCGGATTCTACCTCATCCAATCATAATATTGAACCTAACCTAGGATTCAAACTCCCTGAATTTTCCAAATAAAAATTCCCTAAACTTTCAGATACGTTTGAGATCTCAGGAAATATCATTGATAAAATCAATGAACAACTTACCAATTTCAATGTTTCCAAAAAAGATGGAAATACCCCAAAAAAGGTTTATACCCTTCAGGAGAAAACTACCTTACTTCAAAAACTATCCAATGATCATTTTCATAACCTGAAAAACTATCACAAACGACCCTCTTTCCCAGACTTGCAGTATGAGGAAAATGATTTCTTATCTACTTCCTCTCACGAAGAAAGAAGCATAACTGAATAGAACATTGATGGCCTAGCTTAGCATCACCGCATACAAAATGCGAGGTTCTGCAGATAGAAAGTTTCTACCATGATTGCTGCAGGTTCCACCGGCATGTTAAAACATTGGTGGGATAATTACTACAATAATGAGACCAAGCATCTCATCATTAATTCCACAGCAACAGAGACGGTTGTTAAACCTGAAGGAAGCACTCATGTAGGCAATTAATGTTCCATTCAGTTATGTTTCTTCCTTCATGAGAGGAAGTACATAACAAAGAATTTTTCGCATACTGCAAGTCTGGGAAAGAGCATCGTTTGTGATAGTTTTTCAGGTTAAGAAAACGATCATTGGATAGCTTTTGAAGTAGGGTAGATTTCTCCTGAACGGTAGAAACTTTTTTTGGTGTATTTCCATCTTTGAAGGGAGAAGCTTTAATCACTGTACCTGCAACAGGGATGTTAATTCCTTCTAGAGGAGGAGTAATAGATTCAACAACCTTATTGGAAGTAGTATACCATTTATTGATGCTAGCCTGTAGTGACTCGGTCTGATTTTCAATCTTACCTGTCATTTCAAACCATTTGAAGATTTCGATCTCACAACCTATTCTTCTCATATCATTCATCCAAGAATCTCTGAAAGATTCTCTTTCTTTAATAGGGTAAGTTGCAACATATCATTTTCTCTTGGTCTGATTATCTGGATGAGTCCACACTACAACAAATGTGATATATAGCTACGATTTTTTTAGCTACGACATGAAATTTATCACTAATTGTTCACTTTTAGTGACAAAAATTAAATTTTGTGGTTAAATACATGAGGCTTATATTATTAGTGACGAAACATAAAAATTCGTGGCGAAGTTTTGTCCAATTGAGTTTCCCACCAAAAAGTAAATTGGCGCCATTTGTTGAGTACTATTAGCCACGAATTTGAAGTCATCGGTGACACATTATTTGTCATTAATGATATTCTCAATTAGTGACAAATCATTTTTTGTCCCTAATTTAGGGAAATTTTGAATACGAAAAGTTTTTGTCACAAAAAATATATTGACATATCAGTGACAAATCATTTTTGTCCTAAAATTAGTTCAATTTTGTATACAAAAAAAAATTGTCGCAAAAAGTACATTGATATATTAGTGACAAATCATTTTTTGTCCTAAAACTAGATAAATTTTGGATACAAATTTTTTTCGTCACGAAAATATATATTGATTCATTAGTGACAAATCATTTTTTGTCCTAAAATTAGTTAGATTTTAGATATGAAAAACTTTGTCAGAAAAATATATTGACAATAGGTGACGAACTAGAATTTGTAGTTAATTCATAGTAAACTTTAGCCACAAAATTTTATATTCAATTGTGACCGTAATTTTCGTCACTAATAGGTCAAACAATTAGTGACAATCGTATTATTGTCTCTATTTAACCTACAATTTAGTTACAAAAAATAATTATCACAAAAAAATATATGTTGAAATGGCTACAACCTAAATTTCCAAGTGGAATAGTGCAATTATGGACTACAGAAAGGATTCACAGTTATTAAATTATAACATCATTAATTTTAAACAACCTTTTAACCAACACAAAAATATTTAGAGAAAGATTATATACTAAGCACCACACAACATAATATCTTTTCTAAAATACTAGACCATATTGCAGTGCAACAAGCGATATAGACTATATCTCATAACAAAAAAAAATCAAATGTTAAAACACCATTAAGATAATTTGAATTTTAAGAAAATACAAATAAATCTTTCAAAACTATCAAGTGTCTCAACAAGTTTTCAA